>RJWK010062398.1:0-12820 GCA_004363435.1 Platanista minor | reverse complement strand
GGAGATACGGGAACATATGTATATGTATAAGTGATTCACTTTGTTATACAGCAGAAACTAACACACCATTGTAAAGCAACTATGCTCCAATAAAGATGTTAAAAAAATTTTTAAAAAATCAATCTTCAGTCATCTCATGTCCCTGTCCCCCCACTAACTCCAGCTTAAAAAGTCAAGCTCTTCACCCGGACTTAGAAGGGCCCAGACTCCCTGGTTCCTTGGCTAGCATGCGTGCCGCATCGTGCCCTTGCCCTTTGTACATCAGCCTATGGGCCTTCCTTCACATCAAGCCCCAGAGGCTCGCCCCGGCTGGTCCCTCTGCCTGGAATGCCCTTTCCGCGCTGCGGCCTCCTTCAGGTCACCTCCCACAGAGACTGTCTTTGTCTACTGTTCCCAAGTAGCAACAATTCTTCAATTCCTTTCTTCTTTCTTGTTTCCTCTTTCCTTTCTTTCCTTCCTCCTTGCGTAGAATGTAAGCTCTTTGAGAACACGAACTCTGTGCTGTTGTTCACTGAAGGATCACCTGTCCCAGCCCATTGAAGGCACTCAATTATTTGTTGAAAGAATTAATGGATGAGGATGAAACCTGGCAAAGGTCCTACGTTTAGCTAATGATTAAAGATGGAAATCCCACAGCCCATAGCCTTGCCTCTGCGGCGCGCTAACCAATAAATGGGAGTTCTAATAATGACCACAAACTTCAGAAGGTCCTAATCAACCCCGACCATTTACAACTGCCCTCACCCGCAAAGTTCCACGTCTGAGACAAGTTTCTGCCTGGAGAGAGTTTTTATTACAGACTCATAAAGCCCTGAATCATGTGGTTTACAGGGCAAGTGATAATGCAGTCATAATTACACTGGTGTGCACACACACACTGTCACAGAAATGTAGCAAACGTAGACATAGGCGTTTAAGAGAAATCAGCTGCTCCCAACACAAGATCAACCGTCACATAGAAAGCAGTCAGCAGGCACGCAGCTAAGGAACTTGAACTGAGTGACTGAAGGTGACAAACCCTATAAATCAGCGAGTAAAATGACAGTTTGCACCGACACCTCGGAGTAACCAACTCACTATCCAGAGACCTATGCATTTGGGGGAAATCTATAAGTCATGGATACCACGTTCCCCGAAACGGTGACTGCCATTCCTTTTTTGTTTAATTAACCCAAACACAAAAGAAGCATAAACATCAGTCTGTGGGCGATTTCTTTCTTTTCTCTTTGGAAGCAGATCGAGAAACAAGAAGGGACATGCCTTATACATTCAGCACTTATGTTTTTGTTTTGTTTTTTTTTTCCTTTCTAATCTTTGAAATAACCATTGACCCATTAAGAGACTTGAAGGTGAAAAATGGCAAGCCTTTGACCTTTTCTTAATTCACACACATACTGAGCCAATGAAAACATACCCACACACCCACCCAGTCCATCTGCCCACAATTAGTACTTTCCACGGACTCCGTGACCATTCTAGAGCGAGGTTTCTCACCTGAGGCACTGCGGACATTTTGAATCAGAAAATTCTCTGTTGGTGGCAGGGGGATGCGGGAAGGGGAGGTGTCTTGCGCATTGTTCAATATTTAGCAGCCCCCCTGGCCTCCACCCACTAAATGCCAGTAGTACCCACCCGTCAGCTGCGACAACCAAAGATGCCTCCGGACACTGCCACATGTTTCCTGGAGGGCAAAACCAACCCAGGTTGAAAACCACTGTTCAGTCAACAAGGACCTACGGTATAGCACAGGGAACTCTACTCAGTATTATGGAACAACCTAAATGGGAACAGAATTTGAAAAAGAACAGATACATGTATATGTACAGGTGAATCACTTTGCTCTCCACATGAAACTATCACAACATTGTTAACCAACTATACTCCAATATAAAATAAAAAGTTTAAAAAAAAAGCGACCGTACATAAAAAAACTAGAAGAAAAAGATCAGCAAATGTTCTCTGATTACTTTCCTCTTTCAACATATGCTGACACATTTTATCTCTTGGACACTATAAACTTATCAATCCAGAATGTGTACACGCATTGCCCCTGTATCATTTGTTGCTGAGTCGTGGACATTGCTCAGCATCTTACTGAAATGCCAGAAGGCCAGGACTGCTCTTGGAGGAAGACTCCCCGAAATTCCATGCAGAATTTTATGCCTTCATCAAGAACTGTATGCCAAGATTACACTTTTTTAAAACAACCAGGGCCTGTAAATGCCTCTAAGACTCGGCAGTATTTGCAATTGGTGGACAGATCTCAAAACTGGTTTCAAACCAGACATTTAAAGATCATAATATTTGTACGAAGAGCTCTTTAAAGGGAAAGAAGAGAGCTGGTTTTAGTTTGAAACAAATGAAGAAATTAGTCGTTTGTCTCTGCCTTTTGCTAAAGTAACTAACCTCTCTTAATGACGATGTATTTAGATTAACAACAGAAAGAGCGGAACTAAGCCCTGGTATCAGCCTTACAAGATTTTACATTCTGAAAAGGCCATTAATCAGCGAACAATCTCTAAAGACAACCTAAAGCAAATGTGTTCCAACTGCCTCACTCCCTTGTCTTGGTCATAATCCAAGAGTAAATCCTCCAAGCCTAAATCTTGCTACCCATAAAACTTCTTATCTGCCTTTACTCAGTAAAGGCCATCAACCAAACCTCTGTACACTGCTTTTCCCATGGAGGAATGAGGCTGTAAGTTTGTTCACTAAAAGGCACTAGGCGGGAAGAAAGACTAAGCAAGAAATCTGCCATAAATCTTCACCAGCCTTCTTGTGTAAAGCTGACATGGATTTAGACAAAGCTTTTCTTCAGGGTTTTCATAAACTTTATTATTTGCCCAGGAATAATTTACCCTAATTGGAAAAATGCATTTTAAAAGCTGTTGACAATCATACACGGGTTATTTCACATTACACAGGAAGCTGACCAATGTAACACTTCTGTGGCATCGTCACACTATCGGGGGACTGTGTTTGCTTTCACAATTTTCTTGTATGATATTTTATGGGTTTTGATTTAGCACCAGATGCACATTTGGTGTGAATGGTATAATTTCTTTAAGAGGGTGTTTACAGAGAGATGAAAAGGAGATTAGTAGCATTTTTTAATCTTTATTTCCTGATGGGTTAATGACATGCACGGTGCAAACCCCACATTTTTATTGGGGCTGAAGAGAAATATATTTGACATAGTCCATCTCAATCTAACTTGTGGTTTTGCTTTAAGCCCTCGATGAATAGCTTGCATCTTGTGATCTATTTAACACCTTGCCTTTCTTATTAACAAAACTGAAACTAGGCCATGTTCAGGGTGGTCAGCTGCAAAGAATGTGGCTCATCAGAGAGGGCGGGTGTGTACCCAGCATTCTTCTCGGGGAACAGCAGGGCTCCCCACAAATGTGGAGCGTGGGAGGTCTGGGCCCCGAGTCTAACTCCTGACTAGGGGCCATTTGAGCTTTTATTAATGACAATTTAAACACCCTTCCTTTCTATAGGTCTCCCATCAACTAGTTCAACAGCTGTTTGGGGATCATACTGGCATCATGGATTCAGTTTAAGAGGAGTCTAAGTGCTTCCAAGTCACCTTCATGTAATTTCGAGAATAACCGATCATGAATAATGAGCATCTTGCAGTTATAAATCAAGGAAATTAATGATTTGAATACTACTTGAATAAAGTGTGCTATTGTTTTCCCTCTCATCCCCCCATTCAATGGAGATACATCTATCAATATACCTTCTCTGCAAAAATGTGGTTGCTAATTTTCAGGTGACATAACAGAAATTCATCCATGTAAACGACTGCACAGTGAAATGTCTTACGGGCCAGGCATTCACTGTATTCTTTCTATTTTCAGATGTTAAATACTACTTAAAAGCTAACTATTTAAGAAGTCTGAGGACGACTGGAGTTATATTTAGAGTGGGACCCAATAAATCAGGGCAGAGCACTTCTCTTCAGCTTGCCTAACTGTTCGCAGAGCGATTCATGGGGGTTTAACGATCCACTTGTGGTCTTCAGTGCCAATATCAGCTCCCTTTATGAAGAGAGCCAAATTGACCATCACCACCAGCATAGAAACCGTACAAGGAGCACTCCTATTGCATTATTTTATTCAGTTCTCCACTCACTTTACAAGGAAGGTGCAATCTCTCCCGTTTTACTGAGAGGTAAAGTGATTCGCCAGAGTCGTGTAGCCAGCAAGGAAGGAGCTGAGACAGGCCTTGAAGGTAGCTCCACCCAAGCATGTAGTCAGTGTCTTCGTGTCCACGGGGAAGAGGAAGTCATCGCCCTGAGGTGGGGAGCTGTTGGCTCCCACTGAGAGGACGTGGTGAATGGAACCACTGGTACTCCCATGCCAAACCAGACACGTGTTTGATAGGACACCAAAGCATTAAGGGCATCACCAGTCAATATTAGTACCTGTGACTAAGTATCCTTCCTATTATGTTACTCCCTCTCTGAGACAGACCAATATGCAAAACCCCATGATTGAAGCATTGCTCAGTCCTTAAAAATCTCACCCGTGCTGTCCAGTCAATCTGTTTTCTTCTCTAGCCTTTACCCATCAGCTGTTCTTTATTCTGCCAGCACTTTAAACGGCCAGAAAGCAGGCACTGAGCAGGGGCCTGGCCTTTGGAAGTGCCTTCGAGTACAGTAACAGAGCTGCACACTGGAGTGGTGGGTTCTGAAACAGCAGTTTTGTTTTAAATTTTATACCTTATTTATTTTTAAAAGAATTTTTTTGATGTGGACCATTTTTTTTAAGTTTTTACTGAATTTGTTACAATATTGCTTCTGTTTTATGTTTTGGGGTTTTGGCCGCGAGGCATGTGGGATCTTAGCTCCCCGACCAGGATCGAACCTCCACCCCCTGCATTGGAAGGCGAAGTCTTCACCACTGGACCGCCAGGGAAGTCCCAACAGCAGTTGTTTTATGGTTATCAGTGCCCGGGCTCCAGAGAGCATGGCAGGTGTTGCGTCTGCGATGGGCTTTGCAGATGGGGCCTTGCCAGCTGTGGCTGTGACCTAGAGAATTAATTCCTTATATTCTCCTATTAGAGCACTTATTCTCTACGCCTCCCCTCCCCACAGTGTGTCCCCTACAGGGTCCCTCTCGATTTGCTTTGTCACCTTACATTAAAACATCCTGAATCATCTGTCTTGTCCCCAGGACTTGGAGCCCCTCGAAAGCAGATATGCTGCTCACTGTTGTGGATTGCCTTAGGGTCTAACAACCGTGCCCGGCTCACAGTGATGCTCCCCCCTCCCCTCTCCTACTTTGGTTTCTATCTTCTGAAAGTTCTCATCTGAATTCTTTAAACTTCACTGACTCAAGCTTTACAACAGCACTTGACCACTTTGATTCCTCACTGCATTTTGCTTCTATTACTGATTTATTTTCCCGTAGATTTCTAGTGCAAGTCAGAAAGGTGAAGAAAACACACTGCAGGCTCCGGAGTCTCTGGCAAGCTATGTGGCGAGGAGTATCTTTTTTTTTTTTCTTTTTTTTTTTTTTGCGGCACGCGGGCCTCCCCCCGTTGTGGCCTCTCCCGTTGCGGAACACAGGCTCCGGACACGCAGGCTCAGCGGCCACGGCTCACGGGCCCAGCCGCTCCGCGGCACTTGGGATCCTCCCGGACCGGGGCACGAACCCGTGTCCCCTGCATCGGCAGGCGGACTCCCAACCACTGCGCCACCAGTGAAGCCCAAGGAGTATCTTTAATCACTCTGAGTTTACCATGATCCTCATTCCTACTTCTAAGAAGAGAGTGGAGTCGGGAGAAGGGAGGGAAGGGAAGAAAGGGAAGGAAGAAGAAGTAAAGGGAAAGAAGAAAAAAACACAGCCAGAAAGTCCATCTGTGTGGTCACTGTAGGAACTTTCGAGACTGTGTTTTGTAAGCACCTGACATTTAACAACCATTTCTTAGTTGGCAGCCATTTTTGCGTTCCTGAGTCTAACCATGAATACTCCAGGGCCAAACAGAAGACACACCGCATATTGGAGTAAGAGAAGATGTGCCTTGGATTGATTTTTTGTCACCATGATGGTAACTGTGGGTGAATTTTCTTCTTACTGGTGAATATCATTGGAATTTTAATTTATAAGGTGAATTCATATTACATTTAGTTCTCACTGGTGTAGGGATCAGCCTTCTAAAATATCTAATATTAGCAAACGGCACTCAGATGAGGTCATCGGATCAACATTCACATCAGAGACAACCCCTCTCCAAACCCCTCTCACCCACCAGGCCACCATTACTAAAATTACTGTGATGTGGCCACACCTCTACCTTGGTTTCTGCAGACAGTTCTTTAACACAAACTTTGCCCTCCTTCCTTTTTCCCCCTCTCAAGCAAATGTCAGTGAGGAATAACGGACAAGTAGACAAGCACTCAAAAAACTGTTTTAAAGAGAAATGTACTGGATTTGGGCAAAATGATCGATTATTGGCCACCACGCAGAGTACGACGAGGGGCAACAGATACTGTAATTTGTAGGAAACTTAGATTTCTAACCATGCATGCAGGCCAGAGCATGAAGGTAGCAGGGAAAATCTTATGAGAGTAAAAAGTCAGAATCAAATCCCTTGGGCTATTTTATAAAAAATATCGTAATTGAAAACCATCATTACCAAGAAGCATTCATTTACTGAGTTAATCAGTATATGGTTTACGGTGAGATATAACAAAAATCATGGCAACTCAACAGAACTTCCAGGAAGTTTAGGGTGCGGTTGAGATACCAAACAGACTGATTAAAGTCTCATTTCGAGCCATGAGGGAGGTGAAGAGATAGTAGCATGCCATGAACACTTTCACCCACCCACCAAATGGGAGACCAGCAGGCACTCTTCCTACATCTATCTTCACAACTGTTAGGCAAAGCCAGTATGTTTATCTCCATATTTCTCAAAGGAGAAATTGAGACTTAAAGAAGGCAAGAAACTACCAAAGTCCAGACTTACTGGAAGTAGCTGAGCTGGGATCTAAACTCTTTTCTGGAGCTAGAAGTCTTTTTGATCAGGCACAATAGGGTACCTAATTACACTGTCCTTCAGACCACCAAAAGCACTATGGTAGGCACCTCTAAGATGGTCTCCGATGGTCTGTACCTGCTGGTATTCATGACTTGGTATCTACCTTCCCTTAAGTAACTTGCCTCTAACTAACAGAATAGGGCAACATCGAGGGAAGTCACTTCCATGACTGGTCAAAAAAAAAGATTGTGATCTCCATCTCGTTAGCAGACTCTCTCCCTAGCTGGCTTTGATGAAGCAAGCTGGCATGTTGGAGAGGCCCACGTGGCAAGAAATGGAGCGTGGCCTCTGGCCAACAGCCACAAAGGAAATAGAGCCCTCAGTCCAACAGCCCTCAAAGAACTGAATCCTGCCAACAACTACACGAGTGAGCTTGGAAGCATATTCTTCCCCAGTCGAGCCTCCAGATGAGACTGCAGCCTCAGTGGACACCTTGATCACAGCCTTGTGAGATCCTGAGCAGAGGACTCAGCTAAGGTATGCGTGGACTCCTGACCAGGAAAACCTGTGTCATAATGAATGTGTATTGTTCTAAGCCTCTAAGTTCTGGGGCAATTTGTTAGGCAGCAATACATTCCTAATACAAGAGCCTCACAGAAAGGCCAAATGAAACCAAGTGGCTTCACACATGTAGCTACCAGTTTGAGACCCACGGAATACAGTGATGCTATATTTTCAAAGTGACAGATAGCTGAACTCCTCCACTAGATCATACCCCCAAAATAGGCTAAAAACAATGCAGTGAACACATTGCCTCCGGGGCCTAATACCTTTGCTTAACTCCTGTGTCAAAAGTATAAAACAGAAAGGGTGCAACCATTAGGCAGAAAAACAATCAACGAATACATAGATGTAATGAACTAATATAAATGAACAAAGGACAAGTACATACTGAATGATGGAAATTTTAGAAATCACTTTATTTAACCAGGCTGGAGTTCCAAGAGAATTCCAACCTACACTGAGATTTAAAACTAGGGGATGGCTGAGTCATCGCCTGAGGAATCATTTTGGTAACCTGGCTGGTTAGGCTAGCTCTGTTTGGTTTCGCTTCATCAGCAGGGAGCAGTCCTTTGGATTAGAAGGTTTTCATCTTTTTTGGAGCTTTTATTTTTTAATAAATGAATAACCAAGACTCAAATTCAAAAAATTTCTGGCCTGATTACATTTAGAAATCTGAGAAATTAAGTAATTTCCCTTGGCTTTAAAAATTAGTCAGAGCTCATTTGGAATTGTTAAAATTCCTATTTATTTGATTTTGTTATTCTCTTCCTCTATAGATGTAGCCTTTATGTTCAGTATCAGTTCCTTTGTATAACTATTAGAAGTAACAATTTATGCTTGACAATTTCCATACTAATGGGAAACCACAGCTCTAAACTTTATTATCAGAATGCAGAAATGCATAACTTTCCATTCTGAGGTCAGTATGTATTCATCATACTAAGTTATGCTCCATCAGCACTATGTCTTAGTAATTAGAACACAGTCTGAGTTTGAATTCTTGTCGATTCACTTTCTAAACAAGCAGTCTTAACCTCCTAACTCTCAGTTTTATAATCTGTAAATGGGGATGAATATAAAATCCTTGAGATGGAGCTTTCCATAGAAATTAAGTGACCTAAGTAAAATGCTTATATTATGCTTGGCACATAATAAGCAGCTGTTACTGTATTTTAAAGATTTTCGCCTTGTCTTTGGTTTTCTGTGGTTTGAATATGATGTGGCTAGGTACAGACTCTTTGGTATTTATCCTAGTTGTGTTTCACGAACTGCCTGGATTTATGGTTTGGTTTCTGTCATTAATTTTCTGTGGAAAATTCTCAGTCACTGTTACTTCAGCTATTTTTTCTGCCCCTTTCTCTCTTTCTTCTTCTGATATTCCCATTATGTAGATGTTATATACCTTCTGCAATTGTCTCACAGCCCTTGGATACTATGTTCCTTTTTTTTTTTTTCTTTCTATTCTTTTTCTCTCTTTGCATTTCAGTTTTGGGAAGTTTCTATTGGCATATCTTTCAGCTCACTGATTCTTTCCTTGGCCATGTACAGTTTACTATAAGCTCATCAAAGGCATTCTTCATTTCTGTTACAGTATTTTTGATTTCCAGCATTTCCTTTGGATTCTTTCTTAGAGCTCCCATTTCTCTGCTTATGATACCCATCTATTCTTGCATGTTGTCCACTTTTTCCGTTAGAGCCATTAGCATATTAATCACAATTATTTTAAGTTCCTGGTCTGATAATTCCAAAGTCTGTACCATACTTGAGTCTAACTCTGATGCTTGCTTTGTCTCTTCAGATTGTGGTTCTTCTTGCCTTTTAGAATGCCTTGTAATTTTTTGTTGAAAGTTGGACATGATGTGTTGAGTAATAGGAACTGAGATAGGCTTTATGTTGATCTGCCTAGGAATTAGGCTGTGTTTGTTGTAGCTGTAGGTATCGGAGGCTTCAACTTCCTTGAGTATCCTTGTTCTGTTGTGTGTTGTTTCCCCTCCTGTGGTCTTTGTGTTTCCCTAAAAACTCCTGCCTAGAGTCTGAGCATCACAGTTATTTCGCTTGTAATCTACTGTCATTAGACAGGAGCCCTATTGATGCAGTGATAGAGTGGGGGGGAGAATTCTATAATCCTACGATTAGTTCTTAATTTTTTAGTGTGCCTGTGCCCATGGGATGTGATCCTCACAAGCACTTCTTAGCTTTTGCTGTTCCCCTCAAGCAAGGTAGGAAGGCTAAAGAGGGCTGAAATTGGGTAGTTTCCCTTCTCTCAAGTCAGTGAAAGCTCTCCAGAAAATTCTTTTCTCTTGCTGGTGAGGTTTTTGTTGTAAAGAATGCTCTGGGCTTGTTTCAAAATAGTTACTTTCCCCCTGAGCTTATTTCAAAATTGTATTCCAAATTGGTTTCTTTCCCCCTCACTCTGCCCAAGCACAAGAGGGTTTTTCTCTGATCTTCACCATGAGAATTTGGTGGGAATCCTAGAGGTGAAACACGCAAAAGTATGGGGGTCCCCACTTAGACTGAGCCTCCAGTAGTTTTTAACTCTCAAGCTAGTCGATACTCAGCCACCAGCAATTCACTGAAGTTCTGGTTTAAGTGTTACTACCAGCTACTGGGTCCAGTGGCTTCCGCTTTAGGTAAACTGATTATAGTCTCTGTATTTGCCTGTCTCTCCACTTTTGAGGATGGCACTTTGTCCTGTGAGTTCATTCTCTGATGGAGCTGAGTTGCTGATTTTCAGTTTGCTCAGCCTTTTTCTTGTTAAGAGGGCAGAAGTGATGGTTTCCAAGCTCTTTACATGCTGGAGTGGAAACCAGATGGTTCTGCTGTTAAAATATTTTAAATTTATGAACAAGTTGCACTCTTCTCAACTAGAGAGATCTATACGTCTAAAGATCTAGAAATCCAATTGTCCAGATGTGTTTCTATCACGGCACTCAAGTTCCTCACTTTATCAACTATATCTTATTACATGAAACAAATCAGAAATAGGAAAACAATTGCTCCTTTTTCATAAGCACAAACATGACTGTAGTTCATTTTGAAAATATATTTTAAGTAATCTAACTGGCAATTAATGATCTGAAATAGGAAAGAAAAAAATTCTCTCAAATCAAAGGGGGAGAGATGGGGGGGGGAAGGAATTCTTTTTTTTTTTTTTTTTTTTTTTTTTGCGGTACGCGGGCCTCTCACTGTTGTGGCCTCTCCCGCTGCGGAGCACAGGCTCCGGACGCGCAGGCTCAGCGGCCACGGCTCACGGGCCCAGCCGCTCCGCGGCATGTGGGATCTTCCCGGACCGGGGCACGAACCCGCGTCCCCTGCATCGGCAGGCGGACTCTCAACCACTGCGCCACCAGGGAAGCCCCGGGAAGGAATTCTTTTCCTACTTAGAACTGAAAGAAAAATATTTAGTTAGAATGCTCACTAAAAAAAATCAATTCCAGGAAATCATAAAGAAAGACTGTGATAAATGACATATTAGTTTTCTACTGCTGCATAACAAATTACAACAAATTTAGTGAATTAAAACAACACTTTTTTATTATTTCACAGTTCTGGACGTTTGAAATTTGGACAGGCTCTCTTCGGTTCTATGCTCAGGGTCTCACAAGGCTGAAATTAAAGTGTTTGACAGCTAGGACTCTCATCTGAAGGCTCTGGGAAACAATTCACTTCCAAGATCATTCAGATTGTTGACCAAATTTAGTTCCTTCTTGTTGTAGGACTGAGGTCTCCATTTCCTTGTTGGCTGCCAGTGAAGGGTTGCTCAGCTCCTACTGGCTGCTCTTCCATCCGTACACACGGCTCCTTCCATCTTCAAAGCCAGAAATGTTGCATCAAATCTTTCTCATGCTTTGACTCTCTCTGTCTTCCTCTTCTGCTACCAGCCAGAAAGTGTTCTCTGTTTTTAAGGGCTCGTGGGACCAGATCATGCCCACCAGATAATTTCCCTATTTTAAAAGGGAATAACATAACGTAGTCATGGGAGTAATATCTCATAACATCACAGGTCCCAGGGATTAGGGCGGGACATCTTTGGGGGGGGCGGGGGAACATCCTAAAAATTCTGCCTACCACAAACGGGTATGCAGAGGGCTCTTAGGATGGGAAAAGTCAGAAATATCCAGCACATTGGAAATTTTTCTAAGAAGTAGGCCAATTCAGTCTGCAGAAGAGAAGAAATGGGTAACAGGTTCTACATTGTTCAAAGGCGATGTGTGGAAGAGATGGTATACATATAGTCACCCCACAAACAAGATTGGGTAGCTACTGTATGCCGAAGTATGTGTCAGATGTTGAGAAAGTAAAGATGAATAAGATCCACCTCTGGTCTCATGGAGCTCACAACCTGATGTCCAGAGAGGAGAAGCTGACACGAAAGCTTCTAAGGCGTTCCTGTCTGACAGACTTCTCTAGGATGATCCGATGTTCCTTCTCTCTATGATGAACTTACATATGATAGCCATCAAAACTCCTTCCTATGAGATCCATCTCTGTAATGACCTACCATGATGTCCCTTTTTATGATGCCGTTATCTGTGATGGGCCTCTCTGTGATGCAGTCAATCTACGATGCCCTTGTCTATAGTGCCCGTCCTGTGGTATTCCTCTTCATTACGCCTATCTCCAGGAAGCCATCATCTAAGATGCCTGATTTTAAGAAGCCCCTCTCTGCGAAGCCATTCTCTTTTTTAAACTATTATTTTTACAGTGGTAGAATATTCATAACACAAAATTTACCATTTAAACCATTTGAAAGTGTACAACTCAATGGCATTAAGTACATTCACAACATTGTACTATCATCACCACTATTGATTTCCATAAGTTTTTCATCCTCCCAAACTGAAACTCTGTACACATTAAATAACTACTCTTTATTCCGTCCTCCTCCAGCCCCTAGTAACCTCTATTCTCCTTTTTTTCATTTTATTTAAAAAATTTATTATGCTTCTTTTTGACCTCCCTCCCTCAGCTTTAATGAGGTTCACTTGACAAATAAAATTGTATATATTTAAAGTGTGCAATATGATGATTTAACATATGTACACGTTGTGAAATGATTACTGCAATTAATTAACACATCCGTCACCCCACATGGTGACCTTTTGTGCATGTGTCTGCGTGTGCATGGTGATAATGCTTAAGAGCTACTCTCTTAGCAAATTTCAGATATACAATACAGTATTGTTAACTATTGTCACCACGTTGTACGTTATATCCTCAGAACTTATTCATCTTAGAACTGAAAGTTTGTACCCTTCGACCAACA
>RJWK010062397.1:0-12820 GCA_004363435.1 Platanista minor | reverse complement strand
CTCAGGCCGGGGGGAGGGAGGGGCACGGAGTGCGGGGCGAGCCTGCGGCGGCAGAGGCCGGCGGGACGTTGCACCAGCCTGAGGCGCACTGTGAGTTCTCCAGGGGAAGCCGTCCCTGGATCACGGGACCCTGGCGTTGGCGGGCTGCACAGGCTCCCCGGAAGGGAGGTGTGGAGAGTGACCCGTGCTCGCACACAGGCTTCCTGGTGGCGGCAGCAGCAGCCCTAGTGCCTCAGGCCCGTCTCTGGGGTCCGCGCTGGTAGCCGCGGCTCACGCCCATCTCTGGAGCTCCTTTAAGCAGCGCTCCCAATCCCCTCTCCTCGCGCACCAGGAAACAAAGAGGGGAGAAAAAGTCTCTTGCCTTTTCGGCAGGTCCAGACTTTTCCCGGACTCCCTCTCGGCTAGCCGTGGTGCACCAGCCCCCTGCAGGCTGTGTTCACGCCGCCAACCCCAGTCCTCTCCCTGCGCTCCGACCGAAGCCCGAGCCTCAGCTCCCAGCAGCACCCGCCCCGGCGCGGGAGCAGACAAGCCTCTCAGACTGGTGAGTGCTGGGTCGGCGCCGATCCTCCGTGCGGAAATCTCTCCGCTTTGCCCTCCGCGCCCCTGTTGCTGTGCTCTCCTCCGCGACTCCAGAGCTTCCCCCCTCCGCCACCCGCAGTCTCCGCCAGCGAAGGGGCTTCTCAGTGTGTGGAAACCTTTCCTGCTTCACAGCTCCCTCCCACTGGTGCTGGTCCCATCCCTATCCCTCTGTCTCTGTTTTTTCTTCTTGCGTTTGCCCTACCCATGTACGTGGGGAGTTTCTTGCCTTTTGGGAGGTCTGAGGTCTTCTGCCAGCATTCAGTAGGTTTTCTGCAGGAGTTGCTCCACG
This sequence comes from Platanista minor, assembly GCA_004363435.1. NCBI lineage: Eukaryota > Metazoa > Chordata > Mammalia > Artiodactyla > Platanistidae > Platanista > Platanista minor. Next base: position 11,952 of record RJWK010062397.1, on the reverse strand, counting down.
TGTAGATGTATTTCTGGTGTATCTGTGGGTAGGAAGGTAATCTCCGCGTCTTACTCTTCCGCCATCTTGTCTCTTTCTCCCAGCCTCAGTTTGAAAAAGACAAAACGTTTGTTTGAAAAGTTAAGTGAGTCTATGGAGAGCGAGAGGAACATCACCTTTTAGAAGTACACCAGATGCCCTGAAAAGATATTTCACTGACTATTAACATTGGAAAGGACAGCTAAAAAGAAGCCAACAGCATACCATGGGTAATATGTTGGTATTGAGAGTTATTATAAAGATATTTGGTGTGTGTGTGTGTACGTGTGCGTTTGTGTGTGTGTGTGTGATTTAGTGAATGAGTATAGTGTAGAGAAGAGATGTTCCAGTTTTGTCCCAATGGGCATAAAATTATACACACCGTAATAAAATTATTTAGGGTCCTCCATTACATCCAGGAACTCTTTAGATAGAAACATGGAGAAGTGTATCTGACATAAAAGTGCATGTTCCTCATCACTGCAGTGTGCAGGTAGTTGACGTAATCCTTTTTTAAGCACTTCAGTCTGGACAGTCAGCTTTCTTCTCTCATTTTTTGCCCCCGTACAATGGTTATTCTTGAGCAGGTGCCTTTTCTTCCTGCATATGGAGCATGCTGTATGACTCACAAATTTAAAGATCCCAGGTTGGGTATGAATGAGATTTTAGCGTTGTGCTAAATCAGATGTTAAATCAGTTAAGTCTCTGATTTAACACCCTGAAGAGGAAAGTCTTGTCAGGATTATTTTTTCTGGAATTTTGGTTTTGGTACTTTGTCTAGGCTATCTTCACTGTGATTCTATCCTTTTAGAATGGTGACATTCATCAACGTCCAGAGCTGTTAAGTTTTAGCCTCTTATATTCCTGCTTATCTCCTGTTTCTATGTTGTAATGCCAAAGTATTTGTTAAAATATTAGAAGAAATGATAATTGTTAGAAAATGAACGTCTGTATTACAGGTATGCTTCTCTAATGAGAAACATAGAAGATGGAATGAGCTTACTCTTATTGATTATTTGACAAATAAGACTCTCATTTCTGATTGGCTTATGGGAGGAGAGTGAAAGATATTTGGAACATAAAGCCCATGTGTCAATCACCTTTCAGCTCTAAAACATTTCTGATCAAATTTGAAACAATCACAGCTTGCCTTTCCTTCTGTGCTACATTGCGATGTGGAATGTTTAATGAATATGAACACGGACTTTTGAATCAGACAGGCCTATGTATTTCCCCAGCTTTTTCACAACTAGCTGTAGACCTTGGGCATGTTATTTAACATTTTAAACATCAATCATTCATAAAATGAGAATAATACTGTGTACTTCATAGAATCAGAGTAATTAACTTAGCATAGATCCTGACACATATGCAAATGTTCCATAAATGTTAGTACATATAATTAGTTATATATACTTAACTATCCTCTAGGTCCACTTCTTTCTGGGCCCATTAGGCTACCACATCTCACACATAGAACTAGCAGCATGTATAAATTAAATGTCAGCCCTGAATCTTATGCTTTTAGCCAAGTGTAGTGTTTAGTATTGTGTCATGCCTTAAACATCTCCCAGTACCCTGGACTACCTCATTTGCCTATATTTCATGTCAAATTCACACTGAATGCTTGGATTCCTTTCACAGCTTATGATGACAATAGTGACCTGATCAGAGCCAAGTAGTGGCTAGATGACAGAGCCACACACGGTCTTAACCAGGTCTGCTGTGTTGACCATTATCCTTTATTACTTAAATGATGCTTATATTATCCCATATTATCTACATTTACTCAGTGCATAAGCATTCCCCTATGGTTGGTCTGCTTTGGCTTCTGGATGTCGTTTTTGACAAACCCAAAGGACTTTGAATGTCAAGCCCACCTAACTGGCAAAGAAGGAGCCTAAAGCCACAACCAAAGTACTAGGAAAAGGTGCACTTTGGCAAACTGGAAGTGTGGATCACACAACTAATTGTTGGGCACAGGGTGAAAATTTCATCTTGCAGCTCTAGTCACACTGACTTAAACTCCACCAGCACTGCTAATGCTTTTGACAGAACATTCCTAGGGTTCCTTGTGCAAAATATTTTTGTCAATCAAACATCCCAAGTTTTAGGTGGTAGAATTAGGGAAGTTTTTGGTAACTTGCCTGATGTATGAGACAAAATACGTCTTCTCTCACATGCAGTCTTTCGGCCTCCTCCAAAAGGCTTTCTACAAAGTTACAGTGGATTTGCACTCTCTGTGTACATTGGAGGTCAACCACTATGCTACTGGGTTTCAGTTGTTGATGTGAGGCTTTTTTCAGGAATAGTGTCATTTTTCCCACTTAATTCAAAATGGGATTACGTAGCTCTCTCATTATTAAAGGATACACAAGCTGTCCTAATGCTGGAATTCATAAAAGCAGGTCCTGGGTACCCTCTCATCATTCCTGTTCCATCCAGGTAGGAATTGCCTGCCCTAACTTTGCTGTGTCTCTTTATCCATTGGAACTCTCTCTCCTTGTTTTTCCGTTTATACCTTCACTCCAAGGACTTGGAATTTCTTAAAATTTTCCTGCCTATTATCACAGCTATTCTCTGTGATCACAATTCAGATTTTACTCCCTTGCTATGTAATCTCCGGTAATTCTGGATAAACATTCTACCTAATGTGATTCAGTCTCTGAAGCTTAGTTGAGCAGAGCTTCCTTCCCCCTTTCAGCCCAGCCCATCTGCCAGGTTCACTCAGGCTTCACCAAGTGAGACCTCTCCGTGGCATCCATGCCCCTGTTGCTCGTTCTTCCTGTTTATTCTAACATTCAGGTGTGGTTCCTGGATGCTCCAAACACAGACACAGGGAGTTCTTCACAGATAGATCTTGCTCGCCTGACAATTTCTGTGTTAAGCGTGCAGTAGTTGAGGGAGAACAGGGACTAGGTAAAAGATTTTCGTGACATTAGTTAGTTTTATAACCCAAAGGCATAATTTCTCCCTGGACAGAAGAAGAAAAACATTTGGAATTAAAGGTATTTGTTAATTAAGTTGTGTAGCCTGGGAAAGTGGAGCAGTGCAATTCATCAAACCCGACCTCTTACAGGGCCTCCTGACGCTTTGGGTGGAATTATTTTTGGAGGGGGCTGGGGAGGGGGGGCGGAGGAATTTGATGAGAGGGACTGAAGTGACTCCAGTTTCCCTGATTCTAAGCAGGTGAAATAGAACCTGACTGAGCAGGGCAAGGAGACCCATAAAGGACCGTGAGCCCAATATGATTACAATAGTTGTCTTTGCCTGGCAGAAGCCCTGAGCTAATGCACATTAAAGTCTAAGATCATTTTTTAAGTCGTCTCCCAATGCTGACTCTCTTCTGCTATATCAACTCAACAAACTTTGAAATCGGGGCTACTAAAGAAAACCCTTGGAAATGTCTTCATTTATTTGACAAATATCTAGATAGTATCTCCTATGTGACAGATGCAGTTCTAGGTGCTGGGGATATAGTAGTGAAGAAAATAGATAAAATTTCCTGCCTTTGTGAGGCTTACAGTCCAGTACTGGAAAAACAGCAGTAAACAAGATAAATAGGTAAGATATATACCTGTTAGAAAGCAATTAATGCATAGAAGAGGGCATAAAATTCCATGAGTTGGATCGTGCAGGAGGGTGGTATAAAATTTCAAGTAGAGTGTAGAATTTTGAGTTAAGGCATGAAGTAAGGGGACACTAGCCAAGAAGGTATCTGAGGGTCTGTCATCCTAGGAACAGGAAAGAGCAAATTTAAAAGGCCTGAGACAGGACATCCTCTGGAAAATTTGAAAAATATCAAGGAAGATGGTAGAACCGGGGTGAAATGAGGTAAGAGGTATATGTGTGTGTCTGGGGGGTGGGATTTATGGGCACAATAAGAACTTGGACTTTTACTTGGAGATGGAAGCTATCTGTGAGTTTTGAGCAGAGGAGAGACAAGATCTGATACGACTGATTTAACAGATCATCTGGCTGCTCTGTTGAAAACAGATTGTAGGGAGCAAAGGAAGAAGCTGGGAGGCCAGGTAGGAGACTAATGTAGCAATCCAGGTGGGAATTGATGGTGGTTTGGAAGGAGTGGCAGGGGCTTATTAAATTAGAGATCTATTTTGAAGGCAAAATCTAAGACTTTTTTGTTTACAACTTTATTGGAGTATAATTGCTTTACAATGTTGCGTTAGTATCTGCTGTCCAACAAAGTGAATCAGCTATATGTATATACATATATCTCCACATCCCCTCCCTCTTGAGACTCCCTCCCACCCTCCCTATTCCCACTCCTCTAGGTGGTCACAAAGCATTGAGTTGATCTCCCTGTGCTATGCGGCTGCTTCCCACTAGCTAGCTATTTTACATTTGGTAGTGTATATATGTCAATGCCACTCTTGCACTTCGTCCCAGCTTCCCTTTCCCCCACCCCATGTCCTCAAGTCTGTTCTCTACATATGTGTCTTTATTCCTGCCTTGGCACTATGTTCACCAGGACCGCTTTTTGTAGATTCCATATATATGCGTTAGCATATGGTATTTGTTTTTCTCTTTCTGACTTACTTCACTCTGCATGACAGACTCCAGATCCATCCACCTCACTACAAATAACTCAGTTTCGTTCCTTTTTATGGCTGAGTAAGATTCCATTGTATATATGTGCCACATCTTTATCCATTCATCTGTCGATGGACACTTAGGTTGCTTCCATGTACTGGCTATTGTAAATAGAGCTGCAATGAACCTTGTGGTACATGTATCTTTTATTTTTTTTTTGCGGTACGTGGGCCTCTCACGGTTGTGGCCTCTCCTGTTGCAGAGCACAGGCTCCGGGCGCGCAGGCTCAGTGGCCATGGCTCACGGACCTAGCCGCTCTGCGCCATGTGGGATCTTCCCGGACCAGGGCATGAACCTGTGTCCCCTGCATCGGTAGGCGGACTCTCAACCACTGTGCCAGCAGGGAAGCCCACGTGTATCGTTTTGAATTATGGTTTTCTCATAATTACTATTATGCCCAGTAGTCGGATTGCTGTGTCTTATGGTAGTTCTATTTTTAGTTTTTTAAGGAACCTCCATATTGTTCTCCATAGTGGCTGTATCAGTTTACATTCCCACCAACAATGCCGGAGTGTTCCCTTTCCTCCACATTCTCTCCAGAATTTATTGTTTGTAGATTTTTTGATTATGGCCATCTGACCAGTGTCAGGTGATACCTCATTGTGGTTTTGATTTGCATTTCTCTAATGATTAGTGATGTTGAGCATCTTTTCATGTGTTTTATGGCAATCTGTATGTCTTCTTTGGAGAAATGTCTATTTAGGTCTTCTGCCCAGTTTTGGATTGGGTTGTTTGTTTTTTTGATATTGAGCTGCAGGAGCTGCTTGTATATTTTGGAGATTAATCCCTTGTCGGTTGCTTCATTTGCAAATATTTTCTCCCATTCTGAGGGTTGTCTTTTCCTCTTGTTTATGATTTCCTTTGCTGTGCAAAAGCTTTGAAGTTTCATTAGGTTGCATTTGTTTATTTTTGTTTTTATTTCCATTACTCTAGAAGGTGGGTCAAAAAAGATCTTGTTGTGATTTATTTCATAGAGTGTTCTGCCTATGTTTTCCTCTAAGAGTTTTAGAGTGTCTGGACTTACATTTAGGTTTTTAATCCATTTTGAGTTTATTTTTGTGTATGGTGTTAGGAAGTATTCTAATTGTATTGTTTTACATGTAGTTGTCCAGTTTTCCCAGCACCACTTATTGAAGAGGCTGTCTGTTCTCCATTGTATATTCTTGCCTCCTTTGTCAAAGATAATGTGACCATATGTGCATGGGTTTATCTCTGGGCTTTCTATCCTGTTCCATTGATCTGTATTTCTGCTTTTGTGCCAGTACCATACTGTCTTGATTACTGTACCTTTGTCATATAGTCTGAAGTCAGGGAGCCTGATTCCTCCAGCTCTATTTTTCTTTCTGAAGATTGCTTTGGCTATTCAGGGTCTTTTGTTTCCAGACAAACTATAAAATTTCTTGTTCTAGTTCTGTGAAAAATGCCATTGGTAATTTGATAGGAATTACACTGAATCTGTAGATTGCTTTGGGTAGTATAGTCATTTTCACAATGTTGATTCTTCCAATCCAAGAACATGGTATATCTCTCCATCTGTTTGTATTGTCTTTGATTTCTTTCATCAGTGTCTTATAGTTTTCTGCATAGAGGTCTTTTGCTTCCTTAGGTAGGTTTTTTTCCTAGGTATTTTATTCTTTTTGTTGCACTGGTAAATGGGAGTGCTTCCTTAACTTCTCTTTCTGATTTTTGGTTGTTAGTGTATGACTTTTATAATAAACTCACTAAAGAATAGGAAAGAAAAATCAAGACGAAAAGCAAGGATTTTGGCCGGATCAGCTAGAATAGTTATCATTGACAGGTATGTGGAACATGGCCAAAAGAGTAAGTTTAGGAGGCAGAAAGTAAAGAGCTCAGTTTTTAGTATGTTTATTGAGATGCTCTTTACACATCCCATCAGAGATGTCAAGTAGGCAGTTTGACATCAGAGTTTTCTTGTTTTCACATTTTTATTCATAGTCCTTTTCAAAAGGAAAGGAAAACATGAGGTAGGATCAGAAGCCTTGGGTTCCTCCAACTTTCTGTGGTTCTAAATGACTCTTGGCTCATGGAAGGACAGCAATGTTTATGGTGGTAAGAGATGATGAAGCTCTTAAAGCACAGAAATGCCTACACTTTCCTGAAATGGCAGCTTTACTACAATGGATTTTTAAAACTGTTAGTAGTCTGTGTTGTACTATCTTCTAAAAGTTTAGTTCTATATCACAGTCCAAACATTAGTATAAGGATTTTATCTTTCAATCCTGATCATCAATACATTTCACTTGCAAAAGTTAAGACTCACCAAGACTCATGATGTGACTTGCTGAGTAGGAAACTCAAGCCAAGTAGATTTCAGCATTTATCTCTTCATTCAGTGTCTCCAAATCAATGGCAAGAGTAAAAGGAGGCCAGAGGACATTCTGGTAGAATGTCATGACTTCCTCTCTAAGAAGAATGGAGTACACACTTAGATCTCATGACTCAAAGGCACATGTCTGCCTCTTGCTCATGTCTACCCCAGTCAACACTGACCAGGGATGTCTATGGCTCTGATTCAGCCCCTAAGAGTCAAATACCAGCTTATTCACCGACAACATTGTGCACCAGGAAATTCTGCCATCAGTGTTCTGGGAAAAAGCTCCCATAGTCCTCTGCATAATCCAGTTCTGAAAGCATCCCATTTTTAACAATATGCAGGCTCCCATGAATAGGCAGCTTTTCATCAATGTTAACAAAGGGCAATTATTTCCCCTCCAGCACATACTCTTTTCCCATTTATTGCCTACCTAAGTGAACTTCAGTCTGCATTCACCATTTATAGTTTTTAATTGCATTTTATTTAATTTTAAAACTTGAACAAGATGAATAAATGTTTGGTCATTTTTTCCCTGTTATACTACAGCAGTGTTTCTCAACCTTTTATTTATTATTGAGGGCAAAACAGAAGCTTATAGACGTTTTTTGCCTTATTATGTCCCAACTATATCGTATTAATACACAGTTGTACTGTATATCTCTTTATGTATGGTTGGTCCTTGGAGCAATATGTAAGCTCCTTCCCCTCTAAAGAACCAGTTTTTACCCCTTTGGGGGCAAGGTGGCCCCTGTTGAAAAATTCATGTTCTGCAGTGTTTCAATGTCAGGACTGAGGACAAAGGTACAAGGGAAAAAAAGGAAGCTTGTAGTTTCTGCTGCTGACATGATTACTACTTTCCCTTTCTTCAGGGATGAGACGAGACACTCTTAAAAGTTAACATTGATAAGATGTGCATTTTTGTGTGCCAAGTGGTTCATTTACATCAGGCAGTCTAATGTCCTCTGAGACAAATACACCTGTTACTCTGAATCAGACAGCCGCCATGTGTGCTTTCTGTATTCATAGATGGTTTTCTAGTTTTGCCATCTAATAAAATTTCCTCATAGAATTAATTCTGCTTATAGGATTAAAAACCAACTGGGAACTTTGCAGAAGTAGTGGTACTTCAATCCATTCTTTGTGGTCTTTCCAGGAATGCATTTAAATTCAGGTCAAGATAGATGAAAGGTCAGTAATTAGGGTGACAAGGAATGGAGCTGGGGCTGCATGACTGATTTTGTTATATCAACAAAATATGGCCTTACTAACGATTTCCTACTTAAAAGCTGTGCAGGTGAACTTGAATTTGTAAGATATATGGGTAGGTGCCATGCTTGGCTACATGCCAGTATATTGGCCTTTATGACATCTGTTATGTTTTCTTTTAAAAAATTCTTTTATAGGCTCCATGTTTACTATTTGAATAACAACTTTTAGATAGAAAGTTTACAATTGTGACTATATTACAAAAACTGTTACACATCCAATGTGAATAATATAGTAGAAGAGAATACATTACATGCCTGTTATTTTATAGTTTTGTATAAAGATAGCTCCATATTGAAGTTAAAGCTTAAAATTGTATTTATTAGTAGCATTTTAGGTAATTGTACATGTGGAAAATATATTAAAGATGTGAAATAGAAGCACCTGCATACAATTTGTCCTTTCCCTGCTAAGCTTCAATTTTCAGCATCACTTACTGTATTATTTTTAAGATAGAAGAAAATGATTTTTATTTTTATTTTTTTTTAATTTCCAGAAGACTCAGTTCTAGCTTTGATATTAGAGTTGCCTGGCATCAAAAGCCCTTTCACTAGTTTTTAGTGACCCACATATTTACAGCTCATAACAAAAAAGATATAAAGCTTTTTTAAAAACATATTTTTGGCTTTTCCAATTGGCCTCCTTGCTCATGTTGATCTCTGATTTAGCCACTCTTAGTGTGTAAGGAAAGCACTTTATTAATTGAAATGTCTGTTTCATGTAAGTTTTTTAAAGCTAAAAGAAGAATTTTTTTCCTTTTTCCCCTGGATGTGGAGGCCTAATAATTTTCAGTATTGATGTTTCATCAATAGCAGAGTCATTTAGACAGTGACATCCTATTTTTTAACTAATTCATAAGTAACTGTCTTACTTGATATTTACTCTCATCTTTATTGGATACTAATGAATATTTTTGGCACTGAATGAACAAACTTCCATTCATTTTGTGGTTTTGACTATTTGGAATCATACCTTTTACAATACATCAGATCAGACCACAGAAAACGTGCAGTTTCAATAGTGAAATGCAGTTATTCACATAGGTGTCATGCCATCATCATTACCAAAGGAATTTTATATCCAAATTTCTCTTTCATATAGTTCTGTAAAGGCAGAGAGTAGTCTTCCTATTTGACAAAACAAAAAAGAAATGAAAAAACAACCTCAGATTTTTCTCATTTGTGTAATGTCAACCAAGTCTGTGGTAGAGATGAGGATAAAATCCTAACCCTTTGGCCCTTCCACAGGAATATATTTTCTTCGGGAAATAACCATAGGTAGTTAAAAAGGGACCTTTATGAAAAACAATGTGATGTATGTGAACACCAAGGCACCTGATGCAGTTCAGTAAGCATTCACAGAGTGCTCTCTGTATTTCTCAGATATTGAGGAGCTCTGTTTCCTCCAACTCTGTTTTCCAGGTACCCACTGTGTGATATGTAGCCCCTTAAACAACAGGAAATGGTCTTCTTTTCTCTATTTCCAGATTGTAAAACAAATGCTGTTTATATGCCTTTACCTGACAATCTAATGCAGTTACCATGCACACATAGCACAGTAGAAGAGTGGCAATTTGTAAGGTGGGTATTTTACATTCACCTTGTTTGTTAGCCTAATGGGCCAGTAAGGAGCACTATTTCATGCTGGGTTGATTTTCTCTTTTCAGGCTCTGCCCAGGGGATTAGGAACTTCCTAGCCTTTGAACAAAGAAGTAATTTAAAGGCATGAGACAACCTAAACCCCAGAAAGACGTGCATTATCCCTTCTACTGGTAGAGTTCTACTTATTAAATGAATGCAATTTTGAAAGGTTGCTTGAAATGTTAAGTATATTTAAATCAGCTGTTCTGGGCTTCCCTGGTGGCGCAGTGGTTGAGAGTCCGCCTGCCGATGCAGCGGACACGGGTTCGTGCCCCTGTCCGGGAAGATCCCACGTGCCGCGGAGCGGCTGGGCCCGTGAGCCATGGCCACTGAGCCTGCGTGTCCGGAGCCTGTGCTCCGCAACGGGAGAGGCCACAACAGTGAAAGGCCCGCATACCGCAAAAAAAAAAAAAAAAAAAAAATTAAAGCAGCTGTTCTACCACCATGTTAAAGGAAACACTATAATATAACGTAAATATGACTCATAATTTAAAAATAAAATCTCAGCTCTAGTTGTAACTTTTCTCCTTCTTGTTTTGAGATCTTTGGCATAATATTTGGAGAGACTCACTTTCCACTTGTATATCATTACAAAAACCCTCGGAGATATTGAGGAAAACAACAAAGGCAGAATTTTGAGCTAATAAATAGCCCACTCACTTTATCTTACGGTCAACCTCCAAATGTTCTATAAAAATACTCAAGAACATAAATGAAAAGGAAACTGAACAGAATTATAAACTAACAATAGGAAGAATCCACATAGTGAGTCCAGAGAAATTTCCAACAACTGTTAAGATGTACTCTTGTTTTATATAACAGTTGATCCAACTTCTGAACTAGGACAGCGGATTGCCATGAAAACAGGAGGGATGGGATTTTACTTTCCTTACAAATTGTCCTGAAACCTCAAATGCAGGTGCTACACGAACCAAAACAATAGACAGTTGATCTCACAGGTGTTTGGAAACTATTTCTGAACAAGTATGAGCCATTACCTTTTTCCTTTCATATTCCCCATTATCATTAACATCAGACAGCAACTTATGCTGAGATTCAACAGCCCCTCTTGCTCCTGCTGGAGCCTCAGATGTAACAGTGAGATCTTGTTCCACAACTATCCTCAGCTCTGAAAAAGGAAGGAAATGAAGTAGTTCATGTGAATTGGGTTGAGTTAGGTATCTGCAGCCAACTTTTTTGTCCCTTCTGACTGACACTAATTTTGACAACTTGTATTTCCCCAGAATTTGTCCATTTTATCTAAGTTGTTATGTTTGTTTGCATAAAGTTGTTCATCTTATTCTCTTACTGTTCTTTTAATATCTGTAAGATCTGTAGTGATAACCTTGTTATCACCCTTGTCAATAGTAATCTGTGTTCTTTCTCTTTAGTTTCAGAAAATCTAGCTAGGCATTTTATTGATCTCATCAAAGAACTAGCTTTGGACATTGCTAATTTTCTTTACTTTGTATTGTTAATTTTTCTATTTCATTTATTTCCCTCTTGTTTTTACTATTTCTTTCATCCTGTTTACTTTGGTTTTACTTTGTTCCTTTTTTTTTTTTTTTGCTTCTTAAGTTGGAACCTCAGGTTATTGATTTTAGATTTACCTTTTCTAATGTACACACTTTAAGCTATAAATTTCTCTTAGTCTTTCTTTGGCTGCATCACATAAATTTTGATGTTTGCCCCTTGTCATTTAACATAATACTGGAAGTCCTAGCCACAGCAGTCAGACAAGAAAAAGAAATAAAGGCATCTAAATTGGAAGGGAAGAGGTAAAACTGTCTCTATTTGTAGATGACATGATCTTTATGTGAAACAGGTAATATTCACTAAAGTAATATTAGTATTTCTTAGTGAAATTCAGAATTTTATGTCCCACTTCTCTTTAGCTCCCTTTCCCTTGGAAAAAGTTTCCTGAAGAATATTCAGACATTCATTAAATACCCAGTAGTTAAGGAAACCTCAAGTATCACTTTAGGGCAATTCTTATCCTGATATGCCCAATCAAGAATACCTGATCTCAAAAAAAAAAAAAATAAAAATACATATATATATATATATATATATATATATATA
>RJWK010062396.1:0-12822 GCA_004363435.1 Platanista minor | reverse complement strand
TTAAAGAGGGGAGACACTTCATGAAACGATGCCGAGTCCCATGCTCTAAAAATGGTGAGGAAGCACTGCTACGCTGACGAAGTTGAAGCAGCACGAGAGCACATCCTGGAAAGTCACCGAGTGTTAAAGAGGGGAGACACTTCATGAAACGATGCCGAGTCCCATGCTCTAAAAATGGTGAGGAAGCACTGCTACGCTGCTTTCCTCATGATAGAGTTTATGTCTACTCTTAATGAAAAGACAGGGCGACTGCCCCACCCTGCTTTCCCTATGCGTGCATTTTATTTACTCACACCACCTGCATTTATCATTGTGGGCCTATCACCTTCGTCATTTTATGCAAAGACCCAGTTTATAGAGCAGCCCACTCTGTGGCAAGAAAACAAGGTAAAAAAACGACACTCTTTGTCCACAGTTTGCAAGGAAAGTAGCACCCCACGCCCCGGCCCCCCGACATATGCACATCCTGATGTTTGCCCTCGCAGGATGGATGCCATGCAGCCTTGTGCTCCTTGGTTTGCTCCAATTCCCTGTTTGTGTGATAATGTACTTTTGAAGGAGTTTCTAGCTGAAGACGTAGCATACGTGCATTAGGACAAGCTTCAGCAGATACATGTGATCTCATCAAACAAGCCCAAATACACACCTTTTGCAAGAGCGCACAGCCTGGACTGAAAGATGGACTCAGGTTCAAAACAGCCCCCCTTAGTGTTCATCCTCTGGGGACCTGCCGTTGCCATGGTAATCTGATAGCTTGTAAGTTGGCTAGAAGAACTGCAGGTGGATGGTACAGGTCTGTGTTTCCTAGTATATGGGGTGAATTGGTTACATAGAAGTCTCTGATCTCCCGTCATGAGAAAAAGGAAAAAACAAGTAAAGCAGACTTAGTACTTAGACGCAGGGACAAAGAAGGAAGTATCCCCCCTTACGTAAACAGTTGCATTTCCACCCCTGGCCACTGGGAGTGTTGATAGGTGAGGCCAATGCCGGAACCTCGGGGGCCTTGTCCACCGTTGTATAGATGTAGCTGGTGGTGATTGTAATATCAGGAATAGTAACCTCATCTCAAGCCTGGATCCTGGGTTCCTTGGGCTCTTCTGTCTTCTCCATGCCTTGTCCACTGAAAACGAGATCCATCGATCCCAAGATGGTTACAAGAATGGGCATCCTCCTCACTGACCTGCTTATTCCACCTTAAGGTCTTTATGTTTGCACGTCCTCTCCCAGTTGGCAAATAGCCTCCCTTTGAAACTGTCTGCAGGAGGCGGACGGCCTCCCAAACCCTTCTCTCTCCTCTAGAACGCTTTTCACAGCCATACAGCCAGTCCTTAGCGAGAGGCTTTGTCAATTTCCCCATAAACACAACGGCGAGTCCATGTAACCCCCTCAGTGGCTTTCCTCTGGATTGGCTACAGTTTCTCCACGTGTATCTTAAAATGTGTAATTGGAAAGATATGCAACGCCCCGGGTGTGCTTTAATCACACCGGGAGCTGGTAAACTGCTTTCTCTTCACATCATGCATCCATTAACTAGACTTAATGAACAGTGAAACTAGCAGTTTGCCATCCTGCCTTTGAGAAACGAAATGCAAGGACTTACCCTTTCTTGGTTGATTTTCATCATAATTTGGCTGGTCATTTTAGCGTTCTCGACAATGTGAAGTGTTGCTCCAAGCAAGCTAACGCTTTGGAGAATGAGCGTGTTGTTTATGGATCCATGCAAGTGGTGGACAATCATGTGAAAGGGGGGAAGACCAGGGAAAAGACCTTTTTTGTGGAGTCCTAATAAACTTCCAGCAGCTTGATAACAAGCCATAAAAAAGCACTCCTCAGCACGTCCTGAAGTCCATCCCCTAACCAGCTGCAAGACAATTTGCTTACACTATTATCAAGCTCAAAATTTTTCATAGGGCTTTCCTGGCGGCACAGTGGTAAAGAGTCCGCCTGCCAGTGCAGAGGACATGGGTTCGAGCCCTGGCCCGGGAAGATCCCACATGCCGCGGAGCAACTAAGCCCGTGCGCCACAACTACTGAGCCTGCATGCCACAACTACTGAAGCCCACGCGCCTACAGCCCGTGCTCCACCACAAGAGAAGCCACTGCAATGAGAAGCCTGCACACTGCAATGAAGAGTAGCCTCCGCTCGCCGCAACTAGAGAAAGCCTGCATGCAGCAACGAAGACCCACTGCAGCCAAAAATAAAGAAAAGATGGCTGTTGCTATAAAAAAAAAAAAAAAATTTGTTTTTAGTCTCAGTAAGACTATCACCAGAAACTTTGCCAGGCATTTTTCAGAAATTGGAATGTATGTTTTGCATATGTCTCTCCTAATCTCTCCTCAAGTTTTAAATAGCATTTTTTGCTTTTGCTGGGTTTTTTTTGTTTGTTTATTTGAATCAAATATTTTCTTGTATTTCATCCTAATTACAGATCACAGTGGATTAAATTAGAAGTTGATGAATATCACATATGTAGAAAATCTCCAAATATTTAGGAATTAAACAACATGCTTCTGAATTAACGTTGATCAGAAGAGAATGTCCTTAGGGAAATTTAAAATAATATTTTGAACTGAAAGAAATTGAAATCAACATGTATCAAAATCTGTTGCTTGCAAGCAAAGCAGAGCATGGAGGAAGACTTATGTCTTTAAATTCTTACACGGAAATATAAAACTATGTGAAATCAGCTAAGTTTTCCCCTACTTAGCAAAAAAGAGCAAGTTTAGTGGAAAATAAGAAAAAATGATAAAATAAATATTAAATCATTGAAATAGAAAACTGAGTCATTTAGTAACAAAATCCTAAGTTGATTCTCCTACATACACAAACAGTGCCTTGCAATGTAAAAAAGCGTGAAATTTGAATAAGATCTGTAGCTTGGTTAACAGAGTACTGCATCAATTTCAAGTCCTGGTATTGATACTCTACTATAGTTATGAGATGTTATCTTTGGATAAGCTGGGTAAGACAACAAGTGACTCTATCAGTTTTATAGCTTATGGGTGTCTCTTTCAAAGTAAGGAAGTTTTAAAAAATACAGTTATTTATGATTTATTCATTTTGGCTGCGCTGGGTCTTAGTTGTGGCATGTGGGCTTCTTAGTTGCGGCATGCATGCAGGATCTAGTTCCCTGACCAGAGATGGAACCCCGGCCCCTGCATTAGGAGTGCAGAGGCTTACCCACTGGACCACGAGGGAAGTCCCAAAATAAAGTTCTAAGACCTTGATTCTTTATGAAGTCAGTAAACATTTTTCTTAATGGCACCAAACCGAAAACACCCAAATGTCCTTCAACAGGAAAATGAACAACCAAATTGTAATATTTTTCACATAACGGAATGCTGTTCAATGGGGAAAAAATGGCTTATAGACACAACAAAGTGGGTGAATCCCAAAACATTATGTGACGTGAAGTGCTAAGAGAAAAAAAAAACAACGTCTACTACATAATTCTTCTGTTCATTACACATTTCAACACAGGGCAAAACTAACGCAGCGTGTTGAATAGCTGTGGTATTTATTCTGGGAATAAAGACAGTAGAAAGTGACATTTTTTGAGCGGTGAGAGTATATGTCTCTTGGTATGGAAGATGTATACCTATTCGCACATATTTGAGAATACTCATTGGACTGTATATTCAAATCTATGACCTTCACTCATGTACATTTATTTCAATAAAAACGTACCCAGTTCTATTTATAGTCCCAAACAGCATAAGTACGTGAATATACATATTAGCTCAATAAGCCAGGAAACGCTGTCACCCAATCATAGTTCACGTAGACTTCTCGAATAACCAGAAAATATGGAAGTTTAATCACTAGTTTAGAGTAATGTGTTGGGAGTGTCCCCATTTCTACTCTTGAGAAATTTAGAGGCTTCTCAATTCTTTTAGGGCTCACCTTTTAAGGGCATGTAGTTTTCTCCTTAGCAATGTAACTTACAAAATTGTTCCAAATTACAATTTCTTCTTTTTCTATAGTAGTAGCAACAGCCTTTTCATCTGTGCTTTGAGTTAAGGTTTCGAATACATTTAGATAGTTTTTGTTTAGCAGGAAAAATATTTTTTAGAGGCTTCCGTATTCTTGTCTCCCCACAGCTATTGAGGTATCTTCCATTGGGCCCAGGTGTCAAAAAAACAAAACAAAAACAAAAGCAAAAAGCAGGGATTGTTTTTCCCAAAAGCCCAAATCAATATTGTTCACTTCTTATCCTGCAAAATGTTACTGAAGTTCTGTTCACGGTGAAGCCTGATAGCTTTCATGTCGTCATATTTCTGGTACAATTTGAAATTATCTAAGTTCTCATAGGACCTTCTTTCCGTGTTCTGACTTGTAAAAACGAAGGTGGCAGTTATTTCGTTTCTTCATTATTAAACGGTGGTTCATTTACATCCGGGGCTTCTGGGTAGCTTTACTATGTGATCAGCATGGCAGCTATAGCCAAAGTAATCTGTTTTCCTGAGATAACTAACACTGATTTCTGCTGCCATCTACATTTACACGTTTTTCATCAAAGTAAGCATTTTTATAAGTGTTTCTTTTTTAAATTTTATTCAAGTCTACTTGATTTACAGTGTTGTGTTAATTTCTGCTGTACAGCAAAGTGACTCAGTTATACATATGTATGTTCTCTTTGCATCGTCTTGTCCATGATGGTTTATCACAGGATATTGAATGTAGTTCCCTGTGCTCTACAGCAGGACCTTGTTGTCTATTCATCGTATATATACTGGTTTGCATCTGCTAACCCCAAACTCCCAATTCCTCCCTCCCCTCCCCTGCTCCCCCTTGGCAACCACAAGTCTGTTCTCTATGTCTGTGAGACTGTTTCTGTTTTGTAGATAAGGTCATTTGTATCATATTTTAGATTCCACATATAAGTGACATCATATGATATTTGTGCTTCTCAGTCTGACTTCACTTAGTATGATAATCTCTAGGTCCATCCATGTAACTGCAAATGGTATTATTTCACTCCTTCTTATGGCTGAGTAGTACTCCATTGTATATATATGCACCACATCTTTAACCATTCATCTGTTGATGGATATTTAGTTTGTTTTAAAAGTGTTTCCTTTTCTGGAACCAGGTATTACCTTATTTGTTTTTTTAAATGTTAAAAAGTAGATAAACCTCGAAAGAATAATACATTGACTAAGCATCATTTAGTTTTAAGAGAAAGTTGACAGTCCATCGTAGTTGCTACGTAGACATACACATACGTGTGTGTGTATGTATGTAGACTGACTGATTATTAGATAGATAGATAGATAAAAGGACTGTGAACATTTAGGGCTGATGAATCTGTTAAGTGGGGCTGTCTTGCACATTGTAGAGCATGCAGCGTCCTTGCTGGCCCCTGCCCACTGCAAGTCTATAGGATGGGTCCCCTGCCCTGCAAAAAAACGTCTTCAGGTAATAAGAAATGCCCACTGGAGGGAGACTCATTCCCAGACTAGAAACAGAATATTAATTTATAAACATGTAGGTGTAGTATATTATA
Organism: Platanista minor; assembly: GCA_004363435.1. Lineage (NCBI taxonomy): Eukaryota > Metazoa > Chordata > Mammalia > Artiodactyla > Platanistidae > Platanista > Platanista minor. The sequence continues at coordinate 7,315 of RJWK010062396.1, read as the reverse complement.
GAAACATAATCTTATCCAATTCAAATAAATACAAACATCATAACATTTCATCCCCAAAATACTTTAGTAACGCATCTCCAAAAAATAAAAGACCAATTTTCCTGCCTGGCAACAATTTTTTTAATCACACCTCATGAAAATAAAGCTAATTTTTCTGATATCATAAAATTCCATTATTTATATACAGATTTCCTCAATGGCATCCAGTCATATTCTTTACTTTTCACAGACCAGTTATGTCTGTTAAGTATCTCTTAATCTGGCCCAGGCTCTCACGTTGCACTGGTATCTGATTTCAAGTACCTTTTTTGAGGTCAGACCCCAGGGCTTTAGTAGAACAACCCGCTTGCATCCTGGATATAGATGATATCTGATTGTATCTCCTGGAGTTGGGAGATGCCTCTTTATTCTGTTTCCTGTTGAGTTAGTGATTAGATCTGAAGTCATGATTTGATTGAAGGTAATAATCCCAGACAAGTCTTCAGAGTGATGCTGAGGGCATCAAATCGCCTTCAGTTAGGCGAATGTCACATTTGTTCATCTTGGAATTCCTTATCCTAGATTGAGGTCCGGCCTCAGGTAAAGTCACCCAGATCTGTCCACTGCAGAGGCACCCAGATCCTTTTTTGAAAAGCGATTCTTCTCTTATCAGTAAGAGCTCGCAGCCTACTTGGTCGGTGTTTCCAAAATAACTCTTGGAAAATGTGTATACCCATCCCCTGCATTCCACAGGATCGTATTTTAATGTGAATGAAACGACATAAAATAATACCTACAGTTTCAAAGCCACATTCGAATCCTAACAGACAACACCCTGCAACTCAAAATTTGGTGGCTTTCAGCTTGTTACCATTAGCTTCAAGTGTCAACTCATGGTTCGTAGGAAGATTTTGTCTTCTGTCCTTTCAAACCACACGGTCATAAAAGAGGTAAAGTCAGAAACGAGTTACAAGATGAGAAGCCTGACATCAAGAGTTAGAAAGGGGAGGTCATTTTCCCTCCGCCAACATCTGACGGTTCTCAGAACTATACTGGGTGATTGTTACCATCTGAAAACTGGATTCCTTTATGCTAAGAGTTACCTTTCTCTCTAAAGAGAGACTTCTCAGTGGTCCTCTGATCCATGATAGACGTTCCGCCGTTAAGAGTGTGACACTCAGGGTTCAGCGCGGCATAATTGCTAAAAGTTCCAAGAGATTGCTTGAGGTGTAATTATGTGTTAGAGTTTTGTTTTTTGTTTTTTTTACTACACTTAATATTATACCCACAAAAATTGTTAAAATGTTAATGACATGCATAGCACGCTCAGTCTTGAGGTGCAAAGAGACTTTTAATTTGCTAAAATTGTTCAATTAGCAAATAAATTGCTTGATTGACCATTTCTGCACTTACTGAGCCAGGCATTGATTGTCTGAATAAGTATTGCAGGAACATTTCATGTCAGAATTTTAAATGCATTAAATACTTTGTTACATTGGACTTAGGTTGATTTATTTTTTGGGTTTTTTTTTGCGCTGAACTGGTGAACACAAGGGCAAAATAGAAACTGTCACCATAAGTTGGGGCTCAGTGCTTTTGTACTATGTTTGTGTTCTCTTCTTTTTGGTTTTTGTGAATCTGTATGTTTTTGATTTGTGGTTTCCCTGTTATTCAAGTACGTTAACCCCTTTCTATATCTACGTACTTGCTTTAGACTGATAGTCATGTAGGTTCAAACCATTCTAAAAAAAATCTGTTTTCTTACTCTGCTCCACCACGTTTTATAATTTTGAGCTCTTTTACATCTTCATGTTTTTCCTTTTGCTGTTCATTGTAGTTATCATTGCTCTGACAAAAATTTTTTTGATTTTTTTTTTTTAAATCTGAATACTGGCTTATTTATGTGATTTACTTTCCAATTGTGATCTTCCCTTTCCTATAGATTCCTGCTGCTTTTCTATTTTTTAATTTTTATTTCTTTTTTAAATTAAAGTTTTTATTTTATATTGACTTATAGTTGATTTACAATGTTGTTAGTTTCTGCTGTACAGCAAAGTGAATCACTTATACATATATGTATAACTTTTTAAGATTCTTTTCCCATATAGGTCATTACAGAGTACTGAGTAGAGTTTCCTGTGCTATATACTTGGTCCTTATCAGTTATCTATTTTACATCTAGTAGTGTGTATGTGACAGTCCCAATCTCCCAATTTACCCCTCCCCTCTCTTACCCCCTGGTAACCTTGTTTGTTTTCTACATCTGTAACTCTTTTTATGTTTTGTAGATAAGTTTGTTTGTATGATTTTTTTAAGTTTCCACATATAAGCGATACCATACGATATTTGTCTTTATCATACTAAGTGAGGTAGGTCAGGCAATCTCCAAGTTCATCCATGTTGCTGCAAATGGCATTATTTTATTGTTTTCATGGTGAGTAATATTCCATTTTATATATGTACCACATCTTCTTTAGCCATTCCTCTGTAGATGGAGATTTAGCTTGCTTCCATCTCCTGGCTATTGTAAATGATGCTGCAATGAACATTGGGGTGCATGTGTCTTTTTGAATTATGGTTTTCTCAGGATATATGCCCAGTAGTGGGATTGCTGGGTCATATGGTAGTTCTATTTGTAGTTTTTTAAGGAACCTCTATACTGTTCTCCATAGTGGCTGTATCAATTTAAGGAACCTCTATACTGTTCTCCATAGTGGCTGTATCAATTTACATTCTCACCAACAGCATTAAGAGGGTTCCCTTTTCTCCACACCCTCTCCAGGATTGGTTATTTGTAGACTTTTTTTTTTTAATAAAAATTTTCTAGGTGAACTCTTTTTTTGGATTAGATATGATTTATAGATTTGATGTATTTTTTTATAGAGCAGGTTCTTATTAGTTATCCATTTTATACATATTAGTGTATACATGTCAATCCCAACCTCCCAATGATGATAGCCATTCTTTCTGGTGTGAGGTGGTGTCTCATGTTGATTTGCATTTCTCTGATAGTGATCTTGAGCATCTTTTCATGTGCCTCTTCTGTATGTCTTCTTTGGAGAAATGTCTATTTAGGTCTTTTCCCATTTTTTGAGTTGTTTGTGGTTTTTTTTTTTTTCTTTTTCTTTTTTGATATTTAGCTGCATGAGCTGTTTTTAAATTTTGGAGATGAATCCTTTGTCAGTTGCATCATTGGCAAATATTTTCTCCCATTCTGTGCTTCTTTTCTGTTTAAGGTAGACCTTTCACTATTTCTTTTAGGATAGGTTTAGTATTGCTGTGTTCTTTTAGCTTTTGCTTGTCTGAGAAGTTCGTTATCTCTCCTATTCTTAATGATACAAGTTGAGGCTAAATGCTATATTTTGTCTTAAACAGCATTGCTCTGTGTCATAAAAGATGTTTTTGGTTTTTCTCTCCTGAATATCAAGTACCCTACCAATTCAGAAAATGTTATCAATATACCTTATTGTTTCATTTACCACATAGCTAATGAGAAAATTTACCTTGAGTCACAATGTGTATTAGCACTGAGGAGTCCCAACAGTGATAAATCTTGAAGTCTATTTTGTTTTTTAAGAAAACACAGGAAGGACAGTTAAAACACACCTGTCAAATGTGGTAAGACTTGTTGCAGTCGTGGAGGAGAGAGGAATTGCTTCTGCAGTAGTCAGAGAAAGTTTTGGTGTGTATTGGTTACCTACTGCTGCTGTAACAAATTACCACAAAGGTAGTGCCTTTAAGAAAAGGAAAAAAAAAAAAAAACCAAGAATAGAGAATTCTCTGGCAGTCCAGTGGTTAGGACTCCATGCTTTCACTTCGAATCCCTGGTCAGGGAACTAAGATCCCACAAGCCATGCGCCGAGGCCAAAAAAAAAAACCCAAAACACAAAAAACCAAGCAAAGAGCTCTTAAGGTCAAAATTTGATGCACTTCTCACTGGACTAACTCAAGACATTGACAGGGCTGTGTTTCTTCTGGTTTTTGTAGAAATCTGTCCTTGCCTTTTCCAGTGTCTAGAGAACATCCAGATTTTTGGGCCATGGCCCCTACTTCCATCTTCAAAAATAATAATTACTGGTTGATGGTTACAGGGATCTCCCCCCAGATAATCCAGGATTATCTCTCAATCTCTAAATTGGTTGGCAATGTTAATTCCATCTACAAGCTTAATTCTCTTTTGCCATGTCACCTAAGCAATTCACAGGTTCTGGGAATTAGGGTGTACATATCATGGGGGCGTGGAGGGCTATTGTTTGATCCACTACAAGTCCCTGAAACAGAATTTTCACAGGCTCTGATGCAACCTCTCAGACAAAAGCAGGGAAGCGTGAAATGATAGAGGCTTGAAAAAGCATGCAATCAGGCTACATTATGGGTTATACCGCTGCTTTTGGGAGAGGAAGACTGGCTGGAAATATATGTTGCTTACACCATCCAACCAGGGCAAAACTTTGCAAGACTGAGTGTAAAACGTTTGAACTCCGTGCATCCCGCAGTGGAGAGATGTAGATGATGTTAGAAAAAGACAGAGATGCTGTGCATCGTTTCCATAAACAGAGCCTTATTTTCAAGGATTCACTGCCACTTGATGGATGAACAGAATGGAAATACCTCTATAGGATGGTCTGTTTGACCCCATGCACCTTCCCAAGCCTAGACCAAATCTTCCAGACAAGTGTCCTAAAATATGCTTACAGTTGTCCATTTTGGAATCTCTTTTCTGTTCTCCTACATGCAGTGGTCAACCATATCATTTAAGGATCTGACGTGGCAGGGAATCTCCATTCTAGGTGTTCACTCGTTGTTCTCTTTTAGGGATTATTTTAAGCACAATCTAACTTATTGGTCTGTCCTAAGGTGTGAGTGCAAATCTACAGTTAAGCTATTGCGATTCTGTTTATGGAATTTAGTAGAGCCAGATCCTCAAATAAAAGATGACTCATGAACAATTATGTCTATACATCCCCCTGTATATTGAATAAGTAGTGCTCGGGAATAGAAGGCATCCACAACCACAATAAACGCCTAGCTTATGAGCCTGTTTTACTCTTAATGTACATTAAAATATAATCATTTTCTCTAAACATGCATCATGCATTTGCATATATGTGTATTTTCCGTTTCTAAACATTTATTTAGATCGTGAAGCTATATTTGTTTTTAAAAAATATTTTTAAAATTCAATCAAGATTTTTTAGTGAAGCATAGTTGATTGACAATGTTGTGTTAGTTTCTGCTGTACAGCAAAGTAATTCAGTTATGCATATACATACATTCTTGTTTTATATTCTTTTCCATGATGGTTTATCACAGGATATTGAGTATAGTTCCCTGGGCTCTACAGTAGGACCTTGTTGTTTATCCATCCTATATATATTAGTTTGCATCTGTTAATCCCAAACTCCCACTCCATCCCTCCCCCACCGCCGTCCCCCTTGGCAGCCACCAGTCTGTTCTTTATGTCAGTGAGTCTGTTTTTGTTTTGTAAATAAGTTCACCTGTATTATTTTTTTAGATTCCCACCTATAAGTGATATCATACAGTATTTCTCTGACTTACTTCACTTAGTATGATCATCTGTAGTTGCATCCATGTTGCTGCAAATGGCATTATATTGTTCTTTCTTATGGCTGAGTAGTATTCCATTTAAAAATTCTTGTATATCCATAGAAAGAAGTCTAGAAAGATACACATATGACTTAATAGCAGTTACTTGTTCAGTGATGTATTCATAGATTCTTTGAATTTCATTATTTATATTTATCTGCATTTATAAAAAGCTCCACAACAAACTTTCCTTTGATATTCAGAGGTTAAGATTTTAAATATCTTGTATACCCTATTTTTTCAGATTCTTGTGTTGTGGGAAAACTACTTCACAACTTAATTGTTAAATGAAAAATGTGTAAATTCTAGTTTTGATGAATGATCCGTCATTGTGCTAAAAAATGTACTTCCTTCCCCTGGGTTTTCAATCTCCCCCAAATATGTTATTGATCACCTAGGAATCAAAGGTGCTTTAGAATTCGTTTTATAACATAAAGTTAAATTGAAACTCTGTAATGATAAACGTTTTTTGCCAGTGAAGGAGAACTACCCTTTTACAGCAGTTCTTTTCTGATATTATTTAAAAGTCCTATTTTTAAATACTATGAAAAAGAAAGCAAACTATTTCATTAACACTTCTATGTGAACTACATGTTAAAATGGTATTTTGAATACTGTACGTTCAGTTAAATAACATACTTTAAAATTTGTTTCACCTGTTCCTTTTCACTTGTTTTGTTTGTTTGTTTGTTTTGCGGTATGCGGGCCTCTCGCTGTCGTGGCCTCTCCCGTTGCGGAGCACAGGCTCCGGATGCGCGGGCTCAGCGGCCATGGCTCACAGGCCCAGCCACTCCGCGGCTTGTGGGATCTTCCCGGACCGGGGCACGAACCCGCGTCCCCTGCATCAGCGGGCGGACTCTCAACCACTGTGCCACCAGTGCAGTGAAAATGGAAGCCCCTCCTTTTCACTTGTTTTTAAAGTGGCCGCTGGAAAATGTAATGACTGTAAAGGGTCTCCTATTCTATTTCTAATTGACAGTGTTGATCTAGGACAAAACTTTTCATACAGTGCCCTGCAAAGTATTTTGGTGGGTGATGGGCAAACGCCTGCATGATGAGAATTAGGATTATGTGTGAGGAGAATTCAGAGCCCCCCAGCAGACCTCGCTCAGAGTCTAATTTTATCTGTTTGGATTACTGGTCTCTGAAGAAAGACCCCCCCCCCGCTCCCCCCTTTAAAATGGTTGAAGACCTCTGCCTTTAAAGGGCTTTAGAAAGGCCAGTGATTGGGCTTCATCTGTTAGCATCGTCAGCGTCAGTCAGGGGCTGTTACAAGGAAAAGAGCCTGCCTTAGGCCAGAGACGATGACCAGGACCCCGGTGATGGTCATCTCCATGATGAAGAAGTACCAGAGAGATTTAGGAGGTGGACTGGACCCCAGAAAACTGTCAGGGTTGGGGAGAGTGAGGCGTGTGTGTGTTCTCAGAACCCTGGCATGTATGCGGGAGTCCAAAACCTCCATGCTGACCAGGTGGAGACGTGCGGAGAGCGGGAACCTGGGAAAGACAGGATTGCTGTCTTTTTTTTTTTATTATTCATTTAGTTTTGGCTGTGCTAGGTCTTCATTGCTGCATGTGGGCTTTCTCTAGTTGCGGCGAGTGGGGGCTACTCTTCATTGCGGTGCGCGGGCTTCTCATTGCAGTGGCTTCTCTTGCTGTGGAGCACGGGCTCTCGGTGCGCGGGCTTCAGTAGTTGTGGCTCACGGGCTCAGTAGTTGTGGCTTGCAGGC
>RJWK010062395.1:0-12824 GCA_004363435.1 Platanista minor | reverse complement strand
AGCACAGGCTCCGGACGCGCAGGCTCAGTGGCCATGGCTCACGGGCCCAGCCGCTCCATGGCATGTGGGATCTTCCCTGACTGGGGCACGAACCTGTGTCCCCTGTATCGGCAGGCGGACTCTCAACCACTGCGCCACCAGGGAAGCCCTCTCCCATCTCTTATCTTGGGTCCCCACACTTCCTCTCCTCTCTTGCAACCTGCTCTTCGTCTTGGGGGCTTCTCTCCAGCCTGGATTTTGCTCACTGCATCCCTGCCAGACCATTAACCCAGCCCTCTGTCCCCATTGCTCCTATGTACCGGGAGGAGAAGTGTTGACCTGATTTGGGTTCAAGAGTAAAAGTTGTGATTTTTATGTTATTTACTTTATGATTAACTTACTTTCTGTTGCTGTTTTCTCCAAGGCTTAGGGCAGCAAGCAACTTGTGTCTGTGAGTGAGTGGAGTGTGTCCTTGTGGTGTCACAGCCAGCGACAGTCAGTGCTCCATCTGGTGAGTCACGAGGGGGCGTGATTCCGGGATATTCTCAATCTCTCCTTCCTTTTTTGTTGTATTTTCCGGAATAGTTCCATAAAGAGGAAGTTCCCTTGATAGAGAACATATAATTGGAGTTTGTTCTATTTTTAAAACTCATCAAAACTATATTTGAGGAAGGTGACCCCTTCACAGGTGCTGTGACCCTGGAACTCTGGATTCTCCGGAACCTCTGAAATCATCCCTGATACCTTATTGTGTGTTCTTAATTCACAATCCTTTCTTGTTTGTTCTGTTTCCCTTGCCTTAAAAAAAGGACTTGTCATATTTTCTTCTTTTTCAGATGTATACTTCCTATTTCTATTCTTTAGGAGAGTTTTAATTGTTGTCACATATAAAATTAAATATTTCCTAGCAAAGTGTCCATTGATGAGTATCAGAAACTGCAGCATGCCCCCCTGCTCATCTGTTCTGCTCCTCTAGGATTTTTGTTTCAAATTGCTAATATTTTTACCTCTATTTTAAAATCAACAATTACTTAGGCTTAACAATTTTTCCTTACTTCTTTGGTCACCTTTCCCTCAGGGACCCTTGGATTCCTCTTGGGTTTCTTCATCTGTCTGTCTTTATTTCGGGAGTGCATCTTCCAAATAGATCTTAGGGTAGTTATGTGTCTGAGCCCTGGTTCCCCTGAAGACTCTGCTTTCTGTTTCTTTGTGGATGTAATCAGTGTCTCCTCTTCTGTCTCCCTTCCTCCCCATCCTAACCCTTCCCTTCCCTTGTTCGCTCTCTCTGTCTGTCTCTCTCCCTGAATCTGTCCTGTTTTCTTATGTTCTGTGATAGCATCACAATGTAACCAGTTTCGGGACCTTAGTTCTTCCTCCCAAGCCATGCAGCAGCCTCTTCATCTGGCTCCTCCCTCTCTCGGAACTTCTCTTCTGGTGTCTGACTCTCTCCCCTCTCTGTTTACTGTTCTCTCCTGGAATTCCTGTGGGCAGGGCCGGGCATAGGGACTTGCCTCTCCCCTGTCCCATTGTCCTCTCAAGCCGATGCCCTCATCCTGCTCTCCGGCTGATTTGCTCTCCAGCTTCTTATTCAGCCCTTTGGTCCGTGTGATGCTTTTTTACTTCCGTGACCCAAGTTTCAATCCCCAGTGCCTGTCTGCTTCTTCTTTGGTGGGTGCATGCTCCCCTCCCGTGTGCACAGTCTGCAGGCCGGGTCCCTTCCAGTGGGGGGAAAATTCCTGGGCACTGCCCTCCAGGGTTTTCTGTCCCCTGCGGGGCACGGCCACCCCCTCGGCCCGTGGGGGCATCGCATGGTGCCGCCAGAGGCCCTGCTCTCACTCCATCCTCCCTGCACGCTGTTCCACTTCCAGCTGTGAGCGTGTGTGATGGATGGTGTGTCCCCATTGTGTGTTGCTCCTTTGACAGCCCTGTGTCAGGGGCCCTGTAGGCAGACGGGCTGAGGTTGGAAGGGGCACATGTGGTGCAATCAGCCACATGTAACTACTTCCTCCAGTTCCTGACTTAGAACAGGAAGCATCGTGCCTTCACCAGTGGGGTCTCGGGCGGGCCGGTGTCTTCCCACACCCGCTGCAGCACCAGCCTGGTGAAGAGCGGAGCCAAAGCCCCTGCCAGCCCAGCCAGGACCACCCCTGCTGAGACCTCCAGGGCATCGAGCAGGTGAGTGGGCAGAGGCCCCTCTATGTCCAGGCTGGTTTCTCTGAAGGGGAGCAGCTCAGCCCTGAGGCTCTTCCCCCTGCCGTGGCTGCTGCCTTTCCCAAGTCAGGCAGCTCCAAGGGCCCCAGCCTGCAGGGGCCCTGGTAGCCCTGGTCCGTGTCACACATCCTGGGATCGTCCACTCTAGGCCCCCTGAGCTGAGATCTGGCAAGGGGAAGTGCTGAGCCCACCGTAGGCAGAGCTAATGGTGGGGTGATGGGAGGGATGTAACCAAGGAGATGGGACCGGCATGGTGGGAGGATGCACTCAGACCCCAGCCTCGGCTCCCCTGGTGAGGGTCCCTCTATGAGCCCCCAGGCACTTGCTGAGCCCCCGATGCAGGGGCTGCGAGGCCAGGCAGAGCCAGGAGGAGGCTGGGTGACAGGCAAAACCCCCGTCCGGTGGGTACAGGGCTGGCACAGCCAGGCTGTGCAGGTGGGTCCCTGGGCCTCCTCAGCTGCACCTTCCACTTCCTGCTTGAGTGGGTCCCGTTCTGTCTTCACAGCTCTGTGGTTGCCAGGGTGGTTCTGTCCTCCAGCAGTGTGTGTGTGTGTGTGTGTGTGTGTGTGTGTGTGTGTTTGTGTGTGTGTGTCTGTGTGTCTGTGTTTCTGTGTGTGTATGTGTGTGTGTATGTGTATGTGTGTTTGAGTGTCTGTGGGTGTCTCTGGGTGTGTGTGTCTGTGTGTGTGTGTCTGTGTGTGTGTGTCTGTGTGTATATGTGTATGTGTGTGTGTTTGTGTGTATGTCTGTATGTGTGTCTGTGTGTGTGTGTATGTGTCTGTGTGTGTGTGTCTCTGGGTGTGTCTCTGGGTGTGTGTGTCTGTGTCTGGGTGTGTGTGTCTGTGTGTGTGTGTGTCTGTGTATATGTGTATGTGTGTGTCTGTGTTCTGTGTGTGTCTGTGGTTGTGTGTCTGTGTGTGTATGTCTGTGTGTGTGTATGTGTGTATGTCTGTGTGTCTGTTTATGTGTGTGTGTGTGTATGTGTGTGTGTCTGTGTTCTCTGTGTGTGTGTCTGTGTGTGTGTGTGTCTGTGTGTGTGTGTCTGTGTGTGTACTTGTGTATGTGTGCGCGGTACATTGTCTCGGGGGTGGGTCTGCTGCTTCTCTCGGACTCCCGAAGGTTCACCAGTTCTGGCCTAACGATGTGAACACGCTGGGTGACAGTTAAGCTTTAGTGGGTGAGGCATTGGGTGTGTGACCTAAACCTCCCACAACCAGGCCCCTGGAGGCCTGTCCCCTTAGGAGTGGGGGACCTGGGGCCCGAGGACCCGGACAAGCTCTGGGAGAGGGGCCTCCTGGCTGCCCCAGGGCTTTGTCCCGACGGGAGTGAATCGAGGCACTTCTCGAGGGGCTCAGCCCCGCAGCCAGACACTGCTGCACTGGCCTCGGGTTTCTCAGCTGAAATCTACATGGATTTGTCTGCCTGCGGCTGTCAGCTTGTGCTGTGCCGGAGCGAAGACCCGGGGCCGGTCACGGTCACTTCCTGGAGATTTCACAAGGGAAGACACCCCAGACAGCCAGGGGCCCTGAAGATGCTCAGCAGAGGGAGCACCGCTGTCCAGGGGATGGGAGAGGCCTGCCCTGCCTGCACCCTGGCAAGATGGGCAGGAGATAGGCCTGCTGCTGGGCCTCCCATCTGCGAAATGGGCCCGTATTTACACTCCAGCTGACTCTATATATCAAATTGTAATTCAAAACTCACTTCCCTGAAGGGGGCGAAGATGTGGGCCTGAGTCCACAGGGTCCCGCGGGTTCAGCTCAGGCCGAGCTCCGTCGGTTACAGGACTGTGGAGAGGCGTCCGCCCCACAAATGGGGCAGCATGGAGCCCGCAGTGGCCTCTCCTGACTCAGGCCCCGCCAGCTCTAGGAAGAGTCCTGGGTGGCAGGGTCCAGTGGCCTGTACGCCTGTCACTGCGAGCGGCCCACGGTCCCACCTGAGCCCACGTTGTGGGACAGCTGTCGGCAGTTAATAACTGTGCCCCCAGCTGAGAAGCCCCACCTGGCGCTCCCCACCCGCACTAGGCAGTCTCCTGGTGACGCCACGGTGACACCACCAGGCGGGCAGGGCTGGGATGCTAGTGTGGTCACTGTCCATTTCCCTTTGCACAAACTGGACCTAAAATGGGGTGTCAGTTCTGTCGTCACCCAGGCCTGCCCGAGCGGGGAGCTGAGGCCCAGTGGGGGCGCTGAGGCCCCCAGGGAGCAAGCGGCTGGCGGGGGAAGGTGCCGAGTCCCATGGGCTCCGGGGTGCCGAGACCCACCTGTCCCAGCCGTGCTGCCACGTGTCACCTGCCTGGCCACTGGGGCCCCGCCCCCGTCAGGCTGGTGGAGTCCACGTTCAGCTGTAGCAGCGGGCAGGGTCCCCAGGCTGCTCAGAAAGAGCCCCTGCCTTCCCCCTCCCGGGCAGGGTATGCCATGTAGGGGGGAGTCCTTGGTGGGGCTGGGGGTTTCTAGTCTCTCCCACCGCTGACGAGTGGGTGTCTTGGTGACATGGCAGGTGCAGTCAAGTCCCCGAGCTGCCAGCCTGTGACCCGGGCAGGCCTTCCTGCCTGGTCCAAGGTGCCCCCCACCAAAAGCCGGGTGTGTCCGGGCGGCTCACCCTCCCAGCAGTCGAGCAGCAGGGCCGGGGGTGCCTGGGAGCCAGCAGACCCTGGCTTCCACGTGAGCCCTGGCACGGTCCCTGCTCAGCACAACACCCCACGCAGGCCAGGTCTGAAACCGTGTCACGTAGGCTCAGGGGTGGGGTACCACCACGGCAGGGCTGATGGGGGTGGAGAGAAACAGGAGCCCGGTACCCTCACTGCCTCTGAAACACACGGAACAGGAAAGCACAGCTCTGCCCACTCACCTCGAAGTGGTGTTGAAAAACCCCTCTAGCAGCTTTCCCTGAACTGGGGTGCTCATGTTGGGGTCTGTAGTAGTGCGGGCTCCCCAGAGAGACGGAACCAATAGGATGTGTGCACGTGTGCATGTGTGTGTGTGTGTGTACAGAGGCAGAGATTTATTTCGGGGCTTGTACGATTGTGGAGGCTGGCAAACCCCAAATCTGCAGGGCGGGCTGGAGACCCAGAGGAGAGGTGACATTGCAGCTCAAGCCCAAAGGCCGTCTGGAGGCAGAGGTCTCCCCTTCTTGGGGGACATCAGTCTTTTCTTTAAGGCCTTCGACTGGTTGGATGAGGCCTGCCCACATCACGGAGGGCCATGTGCTTTACTCAGAGTCCACTTATGTAATGTTGAGCTCATCTAAGAAACACCTTTGCAGCAAACATCCAGACCAGGGTTTGAGCAAACATCTGGGTACCATGGCCCAGCGGAGTTGGCATGTGAAATTCACCATCACAGCACCCTTGGCTCTCTGTGACAAGGGAGGAAACTGAGGTCCAGAAGGGGAAGTCACCTGTCCACACTCACACGGCAGCTGGGCGTAGACGTGAGCATGTCAGCCCTGGGGTCGGGCTGATGTGGGCCCCCGTCCTGGCGTCTGTCCTGGCTGTGTGGCTGAGGGGCTGACCCTCTCAGAGCCCTCCCTAGGAACAGGGAGCAGGTGTGGTCCACGCCCAGGGCAGCTGCAGGCGAATTGAGGCTGTGAGTGCAGAATGTAGCCAGGCCAGCAGGGCGGCTGCCGTGGGCAGTGCCCTGCCCTGGTCCTCTGGGATCTGGGGTCCTGAGTGGCTGTCCAGGCAGGGACCACCGCCCACTAGCTGAGGCTCCCTTGAGGACTGACCATGCCTGCCGTGGTCCCCAGTGCTGTGGCCAGGCCTTGCACAGCCACTGCCCACTGCCCAGGAGTCGTCACAGAGCAAGTCACGGCCCCCTTCCCATTGGCAGATGTGGGGTCAGGCCCCTTGGATGTTCAGATCTGGCCAGTCTGAGATGCAGAGGCCTCTGCACCCATGTGGCCTGATTCCGCTGCTCTGGAAGCTTCCAGAAGAAAGGTCATCTGGGTGCGTCACACCCTGGGCTGCAGCCAGAAGTAGTTGGAAGGGTTCCCTGCTGGCTGAGGAGCTAAGGTCAGGGGCTGAGGTCAGCCTTCTTGATGGACGAGACCTCAGCGAGCCAGGCCTCCTGCCTGACGGGCCTCCGTGAGCACTCGTTCTCTCACAGTGCTCCAGGGGCTGGGGGCACACAGAAAGGCAGCCCCTCGGGAGCCATGCTTCCACCAATTTATTTTTTTTGTAAACGTATTTTTATTTTTATATGGTTACAAAAGACAAAACAAATGCTTTATAATTTGTTGCAAGTTGGAAGCATCCAACGGTGGTCTGGACGGCCTTGCTGAACACCTAGTGATGAAAACCCACCAGTTCATTTTTAAATAGCATGGGTGTGGCCATGCGTTGGCGTCTGCAGCAGTGGGGCTTTCGGGTGTGATGGGAATCTGGGGGAGGTGTGGGGTGTGGAGGTGCCCTAAGGTCATGGCAGAGTTCAGAATCCTAGAATCCGGGAGAGCAGTGCCCAGAGGCCAGACAGGCAGCACTTGTGCAGTGAATGAATGAGTGAGCGAACGAGCTATGAGCAGATGTCCCAGCAGGGAGTCACTGTCCTCAGAAGTGTCAGCAGTGGGAACAGAGAAACTGACCACTTTAGGAATCTAGAGACATTTCCAAGCAATTCCTCAACCACCACGATATTCAGATTTTCTTAAATGTATGAATTAAAAAGAAAACATTATATATGTTTATTGTAGAAGGCTTGGAAAATACAAACCAGAATAATGAAGAAAATTGAAAATACTTATAATGCCACCACACAGAAGAAACATGGCCTATTTTGGTTATTTACATCTATTGTTTTCCCACTCAGCGACTTTTGATTGCAAAAATTGAGCTGCGAGCAGCCGTTGACACATTTTCATGCCACGCAGGTTCCACTGGGTGGGCCTCATGGACGTTAAAAACAGTGTCCAGTTTGACAGCTAGACCAGGAATCTAGATATTTTGATTACAATACCCAATTATCAGCCAGAGCCACCTTTCCAAATGTTTGGTAACAAGCTGCATTTCTTCTTTTGTGAATTATCTGTTCACAAGATCCTTTTCTGTGGGGTATTTGCCTTTTTGTTATTATTTCTAAAATCTCCTTGGACACAAAGATTACCATTCACCTTCTGCATGAGACAGATACTCAATATTTTCATCTATTCAATTTTTTATGTACAAGATTTGCTTTTAGAGCCTGTCTTCTTTTTATTTGTTTAATTTATTTAAGTGTAGTTGATGTACCATGTTTCAGGTGTACAGCAAAAAGATTCAGTTTCATATGTATATATTCTTTTTCAGTTTCTTTTCCATTATAGGTTATTACAGATATCGTATATAGTCCCCTGTGCTGTACAGTAGGTGCTTGCTGTTTATCTATTTTATACAGAATAGTGTGTATCTGTTCATCCCAAACTCCTAATTTATCCCTCCCCCCTTTCCCCTTTTAAACCATAAATTTTTTTTCTATGTCTGTGAGTCTGTTTCTGTTTTGTAAATTAGTTCATTTGTATCAATTTTTAGATTCCACATGTAAGTGATATCATATGCTATTTGTCTTTCTTTGTCTGACTTACTTCACTTTGTATAATAATTTCTAGGTCCATCCATGTTGCTGTAAATGGCATTATTTCATTCTTTTTTTATGGCTGAGTAGTATTCCACTGTATATATGTACCACATCTTCCTTATGCGTTCCTCTGTTGATGAGACACTTAGGTTGCTTCCATGTCTTGGCTATTGTGAATACTGCTGCTAAGAACACTGGGGTGTGAGCTTCCCTGGTGGCGCAGTGGTTGAGAGTCCACCTGCCACTGCAGGGGATGCAGATTCGTGCCCCGGTCCGGGAAGATCCCACATGCCGCGGAGCAGCTGGTCCCGTGAGCCATGGCCGCTGAGCCCGCGCGTCCGGAGCCTGTGCTCCGCAACAGGAGAGGCCGCAACGGCGAGAGGCCCGCGTACCACACACAAAAAAAAAGAACACTGGGGCGCATGTATCTTTTCGAATTAGAGTTTTCATCTTAGAGTCTATCTTCTTCTCTTTTTTTTTGATATTTATTTGTTTATTTATTTGGCTGCACTGGGTCTTAGTTGCAGCTTGCTTGCAGGATCTAGTTCACTGACCAGGGATCGAACCCAGGCCTCCGCTATTGGGAGCGCAGAGTCTTAACCACTGGATCACCAGGGGAGTCTGAGTCTATCTTCTTGGTATTTTCTCCCTTAGTTTTTATGCTCAGTGTCCTTACTCTGAGATACACATTCTTCTGTTGCTTTTATCATTCTATCTCCTAAACCTGGGTTCACGGGTCCCATGGTGTGAGGGGGCACTGCCACGGCACGTGCCTTCCCGGGAACATGCTCTGCCTGGTGCCTTTGAGGCAGGAGTGCCGCTGCTCACTTCCCTGCCCCCGGCCACCAGCCCGAGGTCCAGGGTCACACCGACTCTGTCCCCGAAGCTTCTGGATACATTTTACAGGCCAGTGCACAGCTCACTGCTGCCTTACCTCTTCCTTTCCGAAGCTCCCTGGCGACTGCCATACATGCTCCCTTTCAGATGACCCATTTTATTTCTTTTTCCAAAGAAACGATTTTCGATGTATTTATCAATTTTAGCTTTTTTGTTTGTTTTCGGATTCATCGACTTCTTCTGTTGTCTGTGTATTTCCCACCTCTCTCCCCTTATTTCCTGAGCTTTGTGGCTCTTTCTCTCACGTCTGAACTTTCCATCCTGCACGTTTATCATTATTCCCTTCCATCAGGCAGAAAAGCATTTAGGGCCTCGGGCTTCTCTCTCCATCGGGGACCCGTTGAACAGAGAAAGTTGTGCTGTCTCTTTTCTGAAGTGTCTGTACGTATAAATTTGGTTTCCTCTTGGACTTAAGGGATATTGAGCAGAGTGTTTTAAAGGTTCTAATTAATATGTGTGTGTTGGGGAGGGCATCTCATTTTATTCCATTTGGTCAGAAACTGTGGCCCTTAAAATTTCTGCCATCAGCCTTCACGGGTGGTGAACGGAGCAGTGATGAACATGTGCAGTGGATTCTCCTGGGCCCGAGAATGTGTGGGTTCAGAGAATACGTGGATGGCATCCTCCTCAATCCCCTCTGCCCCTGTCTTCTGATCTGTCTGGAAACTCCGTGACCTGGGGCGGGGCGGGAAGGGGCTCCAGCCCTCATTGGAATCTGCTTCTGTCCAATTCTTTTTTGTCTTAACATACAGCAGAAACGACCACATCTTAACTTGGCCTTTTGGTTTAAAAAGGTTGATGCCTCTTTTAGATCCATTGTCAACACTGGCCTTTTTCTACACGAAACAGCCTTGAACCCTCAGCTCCTGGGATGAATTCCGCACCCCTGCCTTCCCCTCTTTTAACCTTTTCCTGACAGCATCTCTGTTCCTTGTCACTTGCTGGCCGTGCCTCTTGGAGACCAGCACCAGGTGGTTTATGGTCTGACCTTGAACAGTCAAGGGCAGGCTCTGACACCAAGTCCTGATGGTCGGTGAGTCCTGGGGCCCCGCAGGGCCTTGTCTGAGGGTCTGCACTTTGGTAAAGCTTTTGTCCTTTTGACAGCAAGCCTGATCTGACATCAGCTTGCCCTGCCTCGGACGTGGGCCCTCCCTCTGCCTCTTAAATTTTTCTTTCTTTTTTGATGTTTCCTCTTTCTATTCTGTCTTTTACCAAATAGGGACTATGGGCTTTTGTGGAGTGCGTGGGATTTGGAAGGAATATATCCTATTTTTCTTCTGGTGTCCCCTGACGGACCCCGACGCTCAGAGCTTTATTCATCGTGAAGGGTGATCCTCAGGGTGCCCGGGGTCCGCGGGGATGCGCCACTTCCTGCAGTTGCATTCGGTCGCACCAGCAACCACCTGCCGGGCAGGGTCAAGCTCAAGGGTAGCTCTGATGCAAAGTCCTCACAGGCCCCTGGGGCCTTGGGTTTCTCAAGCCACCTCGACTTGGGGTTTTGCACCTTGAGTCCTGGGGCGGGGCTGCCCTTAGATCTGGGGAGAGTACAGCCTGGGGGCCGTCGGAGTGGCAGGGAGGGTGCCGCTGGTCTGGGCTCGGGTGGCCCAGCTGGAGCCTGCGCCCTCCTCCCTGCTCTCGGACCAGCTGTCCCAGCCGAGTCGGGGCCTCACATTCACGAGGGCAGTCCGAGCCTGCCCTCCCCCAGAGTGGGACCAGGCCTGCAAGCTCTTCCAGGCACGCAGGGTGAGCCGAGGCAGAGTATGCCGCTGGGGCAGCCGGGGACCCAGGCACGGGCACTGACCTGCTCCGTCCAGGGGGCCGGGCCCCAGGACGACACCCAGAGGAGGCCTTGGTCTGTGAGGCCCCGCCATGCTGGTTGCGGCATCGGGGCCTCTGATGGCCAGTCCTGGCTGCCGGGCGTGTCCACTGGTGCCCCAGCCCGGGGCCGAGAGGAGGGCTGGCTGCAGGCTCCGCACTCTGATCTCCCAGAGCCACTGCATGTGCGGGCGTCCTGCCCCCGAGGGGCCGTGGGCACCGGGGCTGGGACGGAGCCGGTGGCGGCAGGAGTCCCATTGCTTAAGGGGGAAGAGAGAGCGGCGACACCCCTCCCGTGGCCTGTGGGTCTTCTTGCCATAACCAAGGTGCTCTCCCCAGCGCGTGGGAGGGTGCTCCAGCTGTGAGCGGCACCGGGTCCACATCCTGCTGCTGCCGGGGCCTCGGTTTCCGCAGGCAAGGACCGGGGTTTGCCTGCTGGTTGCTGTGACTGTTTGGGGTCCGTGGCCACAGGAAAGGGCATCGAGCTGCTTTTGGAGGGCCTTCCCCACCCCTGGCGGGACCGGCCCCCCTGCCAGCTACATGCACAGCTGGGGCGCCTGGAGTGGGGGCTCCCCGACCTCTACTGGGAGCAGCCTCTGCCTCCGAAGTGGGGTGCTATCCTGAGGCCGACTGGGCCCGGAGACGCCCAGGTCAGCCGGGGGTCAGTGAGCACACGCAGGCCTCGCGGGGCGTCCGGCTGCAGAACTCTAGGGACCCAGAGGGCTCTGGGGCAACAGGGGGCTTTCACAAGTGGGTGGGCGTGGAGTACATCGAAAGCACCTTTCCAGCTCCCGCTCTGTGACCCCGGTTGCCAGAGCAGGGCGTAAGTTCTGCTTTTGACCAGAACAGGAAAGAAAAGGGAAGGGGTCTGTTCTGTTTTGACACTTGTAGCTCCTGATTATACTCTTGGTGGGGAGTGGGGTGCGGGGTCACCCCCAAAGAGACCGGAGAGTGGGGCTGGGTGGGACCTCTAAGCACTGGGTGCCCCCATGGGACCCCCCCTGGGATCCTCCTCCACCTCAGAGCCCCTGGTACACATGCAGGGGTTATGCGAGAGCAGAGGCGAGGGCAGGACCCACCTCCAGGCGCACCCAGAGCCCACAAGCCATGGCAGAGGCCACCACAGCAGGGGTCACATGGTCTTCAACACAAGTGGACCTTGGGTTGGAGCATCTGCTGGTGCAGATTTGGGACCCTGAGTCCACCGTGCTGGCCCAGCACGGTCAAGCAGTGTGCTGGGGAGAGGAGCTAGTGTTTGCACGTATTCAGGGTGAGCCTGTTGATCCTGGTTTCGGATAAAACACCCCCCCCCCCTTCCTGCCTGCTGCCTCTGGTTTGCTGGCTGCTCAGCACCCTCTCTGCTCTCTTGGCGTCAGATTAAAAGGCAGCAGCCCTACAGGTTCTCACACAGGGGGTCTCGCGGGCCCACGAAGCGCTGCCACCCTTCCCGGGAGCTGGCCTGGAGGAGGTTTGCTGCTTTGGGCCCAGCCTGGGTCCCTCGGGGCACTTCCAACCAAGGGAGGGTGGAGCTGCTCTGCTGGCCCCTGCACAGCGGGTTTGAAGGTGCTGCTTCCACCTCCAAGACCCGGAGCCCCAGCGCCAGGCCTCCAGCCCGCCCCCATGCTCTTGCCTCTGGGAGCATCAGGGCCAGCCAGTGATGGCCCAACACCCTGTCCATGCCTTATCCCAGGCCTCCAGCCCGCCCCCATGCTCTTGCCTCTGGGAGCCTCAGGGCCAGCCGGTGATGGCTCTGCGGGCCCTTCTGTTGTCAGACAGCCCATGTCTGTATGCCTGATGAACAGTGAGGCCAAACAAACCGAAACAGTGGAGTTTGGAGCAGAGAAAGGTTTATCGCAGGGCAGAGCAAGGAGACGGGTGACTCAGGCCCAGAAAATCCCGAGCTCCCCAAAGGGTTTCAGCAAAGCGTTTTTAAAGGCCAGGTGAGGGAGGGGGGGTCGCAGGGTATGTGATCAGCTCGTGCACAGTTCTTTGACTGGCTGGTGGTGAGGTAACAAGGCGGGGTCACAGAAGTTCACATTACCAATCCTTAGGCTCCAGTAGGTCTGGGGCTACACAGTTCATGGTCATTGTGCAATTAACTTCTTCCACTTGGTAGGGGTTTTAGCATCTGTAAAACAGCTTAGGATATGTGCATCAGATACCGTTGTTATCTAGGTACTTCAAGGAGGAACTAAAGATTCTGTGACTGCCGTACGGCTGATTTTACTGTTTAAATTCTTACCAGTTCTCCTGGCCCAACTGCTACTTTTGTCGACGTGTTCACATCCTTTCAATCGTTCATTCTCCAGCCAGGCTTTTGTGACTCAGGGGAGGCCTGGGAGACTAAGCTTTTCTACAGACAAGAGGCAGGCAGAG
>RJWK010062394.1:0-12821 GCA_004363435.1 Platanista minor | reverse complement strand
AAAACAGATTCAAGACCTGAGCCTGGGCAGAAACCAGAGCTGGAGACAAGAGAGAGGACCAGATGCAGCCCGGGAGCCCGAGAAGGAGCAGCTGGGGAGGCAGCAGGACAGCGGGCAGCGTGGGGTCCCAGAGCCAGGAGAATGGTGCGGCCCCACCATCCACCCCGTACGATGGGCACTATCAGGCTTAGCAACAGGGAGGTCACGGAGACCTTGGCAATGGTAGCTTCCTCAGAGGCATGAGGGCAGAAGGGAGGGGAATTACAGACAAGAGGACATTTCCTGTGATGGAAGGAGAGAAATAGGACAAGAGTGGGGAAGGAAGTGGGCCCAAGAAACTATGCTTGTTGTTTTTGAAACTGCAGAACTAGTTTGGCTTTTTTTTTTAGTATCTATTTTATGCATATTAATCTACATATGTCAATCCCAATCTCCCAATTCATCCCCCCCGACTTCCCCCCTTGGTGTCCATACGTTTGTCCTCTACATCTGTTTCTCTGTTTCTGCCTTGCAAACCAGTTCATCTGTACCATTTTTCTAGATTCCACATATATGCATTAATATATGATATTTGTTTTTCTCATTCTGACTTACTTCACTCTGTATGACGGTCTCTAGGTCCATCCACGTCTCTACAAGTGACCCAATTTCGTTCCTTTTTATGGCTGAGAAATATTCCATCGTATATATGTACCACATCTTCTTTATCCATTCATTTGTCGATGGGCATTTAGGTTGCTTCCATGACCTGGCTATTGTAAATAGTGCTGCAATGAACATTACGGTGCATGTGTCTTTTTGAATTATGGTTTTCTCTGGGTATATGCCCAGGAGTGGGATTGCTGGGTCATATGGTAATTCTATTTTTATTTTTTTAAGGAACCTCCATACTGTTCTCCATAGTGACTGTATCAATTTACATTCCCGCCAATGGTGCAAGAGGGTTCCCTTTTCTCCACACCCTTTGTACAAGCATTTATTGTTTGTAACTTTATTTATTTATTTATTTTGTTTGTAACTTTATGATGATGCCCAGCTAACGGATGTGAGGTGATACCTCATTGTAATTTTGATTTGCATTTCTCTAATAATTTGTGATGTTGAGCAGCTTTTCATGTGCCTCTTGGCATCTGTATGTCTTCTTTGGAGAAATGTCTATTTAGGTCTTCTGCCCATTTTCTGATTGGATTGTTTGTTTTTTTGATATTGAGCTGTTCATATATTTTGGAGATAAATCATTTGTCTGTTGATTCACTTGCAAATATTTTCTCCCATTCTGAGGGTTATCTTTTTGTCTTGTTTATAGTTTCCTTTGCTGTGCAAAAGCTTTTAAGTTTCATTAGGTCCCATTTGTTTATTTTTGTTTTTATTTCCATTACTCCAGGAGGTGGGTCAAAAAAGATCTTGCTGCAATTTGTGTCAAAGGGTGTTCTTCCTATGTTTTCCTCTAAGAGTTTTATAGTGCCCAGTCTTACGTTTAGGTCTTTAATCCATTTGGGGTTTATTTTTGTGTATGGCATTAGGGAGTGTTCTAATTTCATTCTTTTACATGTGGCTGTCCCGTTTTCCCAGCATCACTTATTGAAGAGACTGTTTTTTCTCCATTGTATATCCTTGCCTCCATTGTCATAGATAAGTTGACCATAGGTGCATGTGTTTACCTCTGTTGGGCTTTCTATCCCGTCCCATTGATCTATATTTCTGTTTTTGTGCCAGTACCATACTGTCTTGATTACTGTAGCTTTGTAGTATAGTCTGAAGTCAGAGAGTCTGATTCCTCCAGCTCCGTTGTTTTTTTGTTTTTTTGTTTTCAAGATTGCTTTGGCTAATCGGTGTCTTTTGTGTCTCCATACAAATTATAAGATTTTTTGTTCTAGTTCTGTAAAACATGCCATTGATAATTTGATAGGGGTTGCATTGAACCGGTAGACTGCTTTGGATAGTATAGTCATTTTCACAATATTGATTCTTCCAATCCAAGAACATGGTATCTCTCTCCATCTGTTTGTGTCACCTTTGATTTCTTTCATCAGTGTCTTATAGTTTTCTGAGTACAGGTCTTTTACCTCCTTAGGTAGGTTTATTCCTAGGTATTTTATTCTTTTTGTTGCAATGGTGAATGGGATTGTTTCCATAATTTCTCTTTCTGATCTTTCATTGTTAGTGTATAGGAATGCAAGAGATTTCTGTGCATTAATTTTGTATCCTGCTACTCTACCAAATTCATTGATTAGCTCTAGTAGTTTTCTGGTGGCACCTTTAGGATTCTCTACGTATAGTATCATGTCATCTGCAAACAGTGACAGTTTTACTTCTTCTTTTCCAGTTCGGATTCCTTTTATTTCTTTTTCTTCTCTGACTGCTGTGGCTAAAACTTCCAAAACTATGTTGAATAATGGTGGTGAGGGTGGCCAACCTTGTGTTGTTCCTGATCTTAGAAGAAGTGGTTTCAGTTTTTCACCATTGCGAATGACATTGGCTGTGGGTTTGTCATATATGACCTTTATTATGTTGAGGTAGGTTCCCTCTATGCCTACTTTCTGGAGAGTTTTTAATCATAAATGGGTGTTGAAGTTTGCCAAAAGGTTTTTTCTGCATCTATTGAGATGATCATATGGTTTTTATCCTTCAGTTTGTTCATACGGTATATCACATTGATTGATTTGCATATATTGAAGAATCCTTGCATTCCTGGGATAAACCCCACTTGATCACGGTGTATGATCCTTTTAATGTGCTGTTGGATTCTGTTTGCTCGTATTTTGTTGAGGATTTTTGCATCTCTGTTCATCAGAGATATTGGCCTGTAGTTTCCTTTTTTTGTGACATCTTTGTCTGATTTTGGTATCATGGTGATGGTGGCCTCATAGAATGACTTTAGGAGTGTTCCTCCCTCTGCTATATTTTGGGAGAGTTTGAGAAAGATGGGTGTTAGCTCTTCTCTAAACGTTTGATAGAATTCGCCTGTGAAGCCATCTGGTCCTGGGCTTTCGTTTGTTGGAAGATTTTTCATCACAGTTTCAATTTCAGTGCTTGTGATTGGTCTGTTCATATTTTCTGTTTCTTCCTGATTCAGTCTTGGTAGGTTGTGCATTTCTAAGAATTTGTCCATTTCTTCCAGGTTGTCCATTTTATTGGCATAGAGTTGCTTGTAGTAATCTCCCATGATCTTTTGTATTTCTGCAGTGTCAGGTGTTACCTCTCCTTTTTCATTTCTAATTCTATTGATTTGAGTCTTCTCCCTTTTTTTCCTGATGAGTCTGGCTAATGGCTTATCAATTTTGTTTTTCTTCTCAAAGAACCAGCTTTTACTTTTATTGATTTTTGCTATCGTCTCCTTCATTTCTTTTTCATTTATTTCTGATCGGATCTTTATGATTTCTTTCCTTCTGCTAACTTTGGGGGTTTTTTTGTTCTTTTTCTCTAATTGCTTTAGGTGTAAGGTTAGGTTGTTTATTTGAGGTTTTTCTTGTTTCCTGAGGTAGGATTGTATTGCTATAAACTTCCCTCTTGAACTGCTTTTGCTGCCTCCCGTAGGTTTTGGGTGTTCGTGTCTGCATTGTCATTTGTTTCTAGGTACTTTTTGATTTTCTCTTTCATTTCTTCAGTGATCGCTTGGTTATTTAGTAGCGTATTGTTTAGCCTCCATCCGTTTGTATTTTTTACAGTTTTTTTTTTCTGTAATTGGTATCTAGTCTCATAGCGTTGTGGTCAGAAAAGATACTTGATACAATTTCAGTTTTCTTAAATTTACCAAGGCTTGATTTGTGACCCAAGATATGGTCTATCCCGGAGAATGTTCCATGAATACTTGAGAAGAAAGTGTATTCTGTTGTTTTTGGATGGAATGTCCTATAAATATCAATTAAGTCCGTCTTGTTTAATGTATCATTTAAAGCTTGTGTTTCCTTATTTATTTTCATTCTGGATAATCTGTCCTTTGGAGAAAGTGGGGTGTTAAAGTCCCCTACTATGAGTGTGTTACTGTTGATTTCCCCTTTTATGGCTGTTAGTATTTGCCTTATGTATTGAGGTGCTCCTGTGTTGGGTGCATAAATATTTACAATTGTTATATCTTCTTCTTGGATCGATCCCTTGATCATTGTGTAGTGTCCTTCTTTGTCTCTTGTAATAGTCTTCATTTTAAAGTCTATTTTGTCTGATATGAGAATTGCTACACCAGCTTTTTTTTTAAATAAATTTATTTATTTATTTTTGGCTGCATTGGGTCTTTGTTGCTGCACGTGGACTTTCTCTAGTTGTGGCGAGTGGGGGCTACTCTTCGTTGCGGTGCATGGGCTTCTCATTGCAGTGGCTTCTCTTGTGCAGCGCAGGCTCTAGGTGTGCGGGCTTCAGTAGTTGTGGCTCACGGGCTCAGTAGTTGTGGCTCCTGGGCTCTAGAATGCAGACTCGGTAGTTGTGGCACCCAGGCTTAGCTGCTCCACGGCATGCGGGATCTTCCCAGACCAGGGCTTGAACCCGTATCCCCTGCATTGGCAGGTGGATTCTTAACGATTACACCACCAGGGAAGCCCCTCCAGCTTTCTTTTGATTTCCACTTGCATGGAGTATCTTTTTCCATCCCCTCACTTTCAGTCTGTATGTGTCCCTAGGTCTGAAGTGGGTCTCTTGTAGACAGCATATGTATGGGTCTTGTTTTTGTATCCATTCAGCCAGTCTGTGTCTTTTGGTTGGAGCATTTAATCCATTTACATTTAAGGTAATTATCAATATGTATGTTCCTATGACCATTTTCTTAATTGTTTTGGGTTTGTTTTTGTAGGTCCTTTTCTTCTCTTGTGTTTCCCACTTAGAGAAGTTCCTTAAGCATTTATTGTAAAGCTGTTTTGGTGGTGCTGAATTCTCTTAGCTTTTGCTTGTCTGTAAAACTTTTGATTTCTCTGTCGAATATGAATGAGTTCCTTGCTGGGTAGAGTATTCTTGGTTGTAGGTTCTTCCCTTGCATCACTTTAACTGTATCATGCCACTCCCTTCTGCCTTGCAGAGTTTCTGCTGAGAAACCAGCTGTTAACCTTATGGGCGTTCCCTTGTATGTTATGTGTAGTTTTTCCCTTGTCGCTTTTAATAATTTTTCTTTGTCTTTAATTTTTGTCAGTTTGATTACTATATCTCTCAGTGTGTTTCTCCTTGGGTTTATCCTGCTTGAGACTCTGCACTTCCTGGACTTGGGCAGCTATTTCCTTTCCTATGTTAAGGAAGTTTTCGACTATAATCTCTTCAAATATTTTCTCAGTTCCTTTCTCTCTCTCTTCTCCTTCTGGGACCCCTATAATGTGAATGTTGGTGCATTTAATGTTGTCCCAGAGGTCTCTTAGGCTGTCTTCAGTTATTTTCATTCTTTTTTCTTTATTCTTTTCTGTGGCAGTGATCCCCACCATTCTGTCTTCCAGGTCACGTATCCGTTCTTCTGCCTCAGTTATTCTGCTATTGATTCTTTCTAGTGTAGTTTTCATTTCAGTTATTGTCTTGTTCATCTCTGTTTGTTTGTTCTTTAATTCTTCTAGGTCTTTGTGAAACATTTCTTGCATCTTCTCGATCTTTGCCTCCATCCTTTTTCCTAGGTCCTGGATCATCTTCACTAACATTATTCTGAATTCTTTTTCTGGAAGGTTGCCTATCTCCATTTCATTTAGTTGTTTTTCTGGGGTTTTATGTTGTTCCTTCATCTGGTACATAGTCCTTTGCCTTTTCATCTTGTCTATCTTTCTGTGAATGTGGTTTTTGTTCCGCAGGCTGCAGGGTTGTAGTTCTTCTTGCTTCTGCTGTCTGCCCTCTGGTGGATGAGGCTATCTAAGAGGCTTGTGCAAGTTTCTTGATGGGAGGGACCGGTGGTGGGTAGAGCTGGCTGTTGCTCTGGTGGGCAGAGCTCAGTAAAACTTTAATCTGCTTGTCTGCTGATGGGTGGGGCTGTGTTCCCTCCCTGTTGGTTGTTTGGCCTGAGGCGACCCAGCCCTGGAGTCTGCAGTCTCTTTGGTGGGGCTAATGGCAGACTCTGGGAGGGCTCACGCCAAGGAGTACTTCCCAGAACTTCTGCTGCCTGTGTCCTTGTCCCCATGGTGAGCCACAGCCACCCCCCACCTCTGCAGGAGACCCTTCAACACTAGCACGTAGGTCCGGTTCAGTCTCCTCTGAGGTCACTGCTCCTTCCCCTGGGTCCTGATGCACACACTACTTTGTGTGTTCCCTCCAAGAGTGGAGTCTCTGTTTCCCCCAGTCCTGTCGAAGTCCTGCAATCAAATCCCGCTAGCCTTCAAAGTCTGCTTCTCTAGGAATTCCTCCTCCCGTTGCCAGACCCCCAGGTTAGGAAGCCTGACGTGGGGCTCAGAACCTTCACTCCAGTGGGTGGACTTCTGTGGTATAAGCGTTCTCCAGTCTGTGAGTCACCCACCCAGCGGTTATGGGATTTGATTTTATTGTGACTGAGCCCCTCCTACTGTCTCACTGTGGCTTCTCCTTTGTCTTTGGATGTGGGGTATCTTTTTTGGTGAGTTCCAGTGTCTTCCTGTCAAGGATTGTCCAGCAGCTAGTTGTGATTCTGGTGCTCTCGCGACAGGGAGTGAGTGCACAACCTTCTCCCCCACCATCTTTCCTTCCCTCTGGAGAAGTCGTTTTTCGGGGGGTTTTTTGGGGGGTTTTTGGCCGCACCGCATGGCATGCAGGATCTTAGTTCCCTGACCAGGGATCGAACCTGCGCCCCTTCAGTGGAAGTGTGGAGTCTTAACCACTGGACCACCAGGGAAGTCCCGAGATAGAAGAAGTAGTAATTGATTGTGTGCAGATGGCTCTGCTCCATAAAGAAGGAAGGACTGGTGGGCGAGAGTCCTGTTGCAGGATGCCCTTGAATGGGGGCGAGGCAGAGGGTGTGGGTGCCGTGGGCGTGGCCAGGTCTCCCGGAGTAGCAATGGGAGGGAAGCAGAATGTTTCTTGTGCTGATGCTGGGGGATGGGTCTGATGCTAGTGAAATAGGAAGCATCAAGTCGAGAGCTATGGGTAACACGGGAAAGGAAGTGTTTGTGATTTCAGGAGAGAGGTGCTGGGCCGTGTCATCTTGGAGAGCGGGGGAGAGAATGGCCTAGAACCGGGGTTGGCAGACTTCTCCTTTAAAGGGACAGGTAATAAGTATTTTAGGCTTTGCAGGCCAGACGGTCTCCATTGCAACGACCCACCCCATCATAGTAGCACAAACGGGCAATTCATAAACAAACGGGCATGGAGGTAAAACCTCCAATAAAACCTTATTTACAGAAAATTTTGGCCTGCTGGCAGTAGTTTGCCGACTTCTGGTCCAGGAGCTCGGCTTTAGGCCAAGGGTCCTCCAAGTGTGTTCCCTGGACAAGCAACATGGGCGTCACCTGGGGACGCAGGCAGATTAAGTCTGTGATTCGGAATTCTGGACATTAAACATCCCTAAGTGCCCGAGCTGTGGGTTGAGGTGTCACCACACAGCAGCTGGGCCCAGGGAAAACCAGAGAGGAGGGCAAGGGGAGGGGGTGGGCTGCACCCCCAGTAAAGGGCACATGCGTCCCGGCCTGCCCTTGGCTGCCTGTTCCCCATCCCATTAGCCTGTGTGAGGACATCATGCACCCTGCCTTCCCCGGGGCCTCTGGACCAGCATCTGGACTGGCCTTGGGGACGGCTCTGCTCCTAGCGCACAAGGCCTGGCACTCTTGTGCACCCTCCCCTCTGTGGTCCTGGTTTTCCGTCCGTGTCCCTCACTTGCCCGGGGGTGCCTCAGGGCAGGAGTCAGGGGTCAGGGAGGTGAGGCATCCAGGATGACTCTGGGTGACCGTGGTACCACTTCCTGGCCTGGAGAAGACAGGCCAGATTCCCAAGTCCACAGATTCCGTCTGCAACCACCATTTCTGCATAGGTTGGGCAACGAGAAAGTGCTCCCAGAACCTCAGAAAAGCAGTCAGGGAGGGGCGGAGTAGGGGCTTGGAAAGAAGGAGTAGAAATCCTTCACAGTCGCGGACCCGACCGTCAGCCTCACCCGAGCCCCCGTGGGCCTGCCTGTCTGTCTGTCTGATGAGGGACGTGCAGGTGCTCAAGGAACCAGGCCTTCGGGATCACAGAGCATCCTGGCCACACTGACTGGTCTTTTTGTAACTGCCTCCCCTCCTTCTTTTGCTCCCCCTCCAGGATCTTCCCTCCTCCAAGAAAGGAGTGGGTCGGGACAAGTGAGGCCGGCTCCATGTATCCGGAATCGACCACGGGGTCCCCGGCTCGGCTCTCCCTGCGGCAGAGCGGCTCCCCGGGCATGATCTACAGGTGACGCCCCCGTGCCACCCCACCAGGCCCTCCCAGGGTCAGTGCTGCCTCTGAGGAGGTCCGCAGGCCAGTCTCCTCCCCTTGACCCAGAGGGAGGGGCCGAGTGAGCCCACAGGGCTGCCAGGTGCACGCAAGCCAGCATTTTCTCCCAAGGAAAGGAGGCTTTTAAGACCAAAATAGGAAAGAAAAAAAACCAAGGTTTTCCAGGTGGGATGGAGCCAGGATTAGACTCCTGCCTTGTCCCTGACTCTTCTGAAATACTCCGTGGGAGCTAACAGAGGCCCTTCCCGGTTTCCATCTCTCTCATCCCACACACACTGCAGGTCCCGTAGCCCCTGTGGTCCCACCAGCTCCCCTGACACCCTGAGCAAGGCTCCAAGCCTTACAGGCCTGAGTGGAACCCGCAGAGGGTGGAGGCAGCCAGTTACTCACCGGGCTCCCTTGACCTCTTTGTGGAGCCCACTTCCAGATCCAGCCCTGGGTCTTTCTGTTTGGAAAATGGCCCAGGTTGAACCACAGGGAAGGCATGGGGAAGGCGCGGGGTGGGAGCCGCTGGCATCATTGTCACGGAGGACTGGGCGCAAGTGGAACCCTGGGGCCCGCCAGTCCTTGAGCCACTGGACCTTCAGGTAACTGTGAGGGCCTGAGCCACAGCAAGCATCCATGGAAACCACAGGGAATGGGGGCGTCCCTCCTGCATCCAGGTCCTAAAAAGAACCCCATGGTCACGTGCGGACTTCCCAGCTTGTTGGGTGATAGGCATTCCTGGGTTTGAAGGTTTTCAACCGTTGGTCTGAAAAAGCATGTTTCATGAAAACCCAAACAGAAGGACTTCCCTGGCCGTCCAGTGGTTAAGACTCTGCCCTTCCACTGCAGGGGGTGCGAGTTCAATCCAGGCGGGGGAGCTAAGATGCCGCACACGCGGGGCGGCCAGAAAAGAATGAAACCCAAACCGAGGCCAGGCACAGAGGAGCCCAGCATCCAAACAAACGGGCCTCCACCTCCCTGTGCCACTGGGTGGCGCTGCCACCGAGACTTGGTACCCGGGCACATCCTCCGACAGCCCCGAGAGGGCGGGGTGGGGCTGGGGCTGCCGGGCGTCAGAGATGCTTCCCGGGCTGGCACCTCCCTATGCGTGGTTGATGCCAACTGTGGCTTCTCTCTCTTCTCTCCCTGTTTCCTTCTCTCTCCTCCACTGCTGTCCACAGTACTCGGTATGGGAGCCCCAAAAGACAGCTCCAGTTTTACAGGTAACGAGCCCTCCGTTTTCCCTACAACCGGCAAGCAGGGCAGCGGGTGGGAGAGCCGTGCCGTCCAGGCCGGGTGTGCTGGTGATTTCTCGGGCATGAAAACTCCCCCATAAGATCCAGGCTCTGGTCCTCTTCTCGGTGCCACAACACGGCATAGTGATGAAAGATGTGAAGTCAGGCTCGCTGTGCGGGCTCATCGTCTAGAATTTGCTTTGATTTGAGCTGGGCTCTCGCCAGATCGCCTTTCAAACCTCACCCCTCAGACAGCGGATTGCGTGCTTTCCTGTCATCCCAGCTTTGTGCTTCTTAGGTGATCAGAGTGAAAGACGATGCACCCGGCCCAGGGTTCTCCGCTATTCCTTGAACTTGAGCCGATCTGTAGCCTATGGAGCTCACTGGGGTGTGCGGCTGCGATAGGACCCAGGCCAGGGTCGGGACGGATGCGCTGGCATCTTTCTGATGCATTTCCTGTTGGAAATCAGCACAATGTGTCCACTGGGGGAGAGTCTGTCACCAGAGGGACACGGCATCCAGAGGTCCAGCCCGAGGCACGTCCATCAGCAAAATCCCCCCAGGCGGGCCCCTTCCTCTCTCTGTGCAGCCTCTTCCTAACCTGTAGGGGTAGGGCGTGCCCCACAGACACGCACGCTCTTGAGAATCTCTAACTCTGGGAATTTACTTGACACTTGCCTCCATCGAGAACACGCCAGGCTTACGGAACCCTCAGGGCAGCTCCGCCAGCTTTGGGGCTGGACACTCGGAATGGCTCGTGGGCGCAGGGCCCTGGTGTCTGTTGTGCGTCTTGGCCTCCAGGCCTGGGAGGTCTCTCCGTGCAGAACTGGGTCCCCGCCATGTGCACCCGCAGCGGTGACAGAGCTGTGGGGCCGTTATCGCCGATGCACCAGGGACCTCGCTCGGGCAGTGGGTGCTGGGGTCAGCGCTGGATTTCCAAGTGGCTTTTTCCTTCCCACAGCCTTGGCACCTCTGAACATGACCGTGGGCCTGGGTCCGCGGGCTAATTTTGCCATTGCTTCAGTGCCTCCCATGAGGTCTCACCCCTTACCGAGAGCTCTAAAGAGACGAGCGAATCTTTGATTCTACTGGAATTTTTGCTAGATAAGGTCTTGCTTGAAATACTTAGGTCTGAGCTTGCAAATGCTCTTATTGAATGAAGTGTTTATCATCATACACGTATGTATGTGTGTGTGTGTGTATGTATATATGTATGACATAATATGCCAGAATGAATGTGTGCCATCCGTCCACAAGGATTCAAACTGAATCCTTGAAACCAAACATGCACTTGAGCCGCATCCTCAGAGGTCCTGGGCCTGCCTCACTCCTGGAAGGAAAGGAGTGAGCTGAGACATGCAGGCAGAAAAATCCCCGAAACAGGCCAGCCGGCTGAAAGTGCTGGTCCCGTAAGAGGTGCCAAGTAAGTCGAGTTGAAGTGAAAGGGCGCTCCACGCCCCTTGCTGGCCCCCCGGACCCCATGGATCCACCCTGTGTTCTACTCTCTGCAACCCCTCTGGCGAGCGTCCGGTCCCCATGAGATGTTCTTGCCCCGTGGACAGGCCCTGCTGGAGAACTGAATCTCCAGATCTGAAGACCACCCACCCCCAGCCTCTCAGCTCCATGTTCAGTGCCACAGGCTCTGGCTGTCCCGCCTTTTGGGGCTCCAGCATGGTTACTTCCCACAGACACTAGGCATCTTTTGTGGGGCCTCTGGTGATGACCTCTAAGGGGGTGGGGTCTGTGTTCAGCAAACTGGGTGCCACTCCCAGTGGGGGGGTCCTCGTCACCCAGGTACTGACACGGCTGTTGGATGGTTATTTAAGTCAGCCAGCAGGGTGGCACCCCCTCCTTCAACAGGGCAAAGGTGTCCAGGGCCCTGCCCTCGAGCAACTCACAGACGGGTAAGGGAGGGAAAACCCTGTACCTGTCAGCTTTTACACAGGAGGCCGCATAACAAACTACCCCAAGTCGCAGGGGCAGCAACAATAAGCATTGATTCCCTGCTCATATGTCTGTGGGTTGACTGGAGTCAGTTCGTTTAGGCTGGACTTAGCTGGGTTGGTGTCTGAGCTGCAGGCTAGATGCTGGTGTTCACCATCTCTCCATCCTTCCTAAGCAGGGGCCATCCCAGGCCTCTTCTCATGGCACAAGTGCCAGAGAAAACAGCAGAAACACAACTGTCTCTGAAGGCCGACAGTTAGAATTGGTACAGTCACTTCCGCTCATTCTTTTGGCCAAAGCATATGCTCATGACCAAGCCCAATGCCAAGGGGAAAATATACTCCCCCCGACCCATGGGAGGAATCATGGCCACGTGATGCAGAGAAGGGGAAAGGATCGGCCACGGTAGTGCCATCTACTCCGAACCCAGATCATTCTAACAGTATCTAGGAGGCAAAGTGGGTCATGGGGGGCTTCCCCGGTGGCGCAGTGGTTAAGAATCCGCCTGCCAATGCAGGGGACATGGGTTCAAGCCCAGGTCCAGGAAGATCCCACGTGCCATGGAGCAACAAAGCCCACGCACCACAACTACTGAGCCTGTGCTCTAGAGCCCAAGAGCCACAACTACTGAGACCGCGTGCCACAACTACTGAAGCCCGCACGCCTAGAGCCCATGCTCTGCAACAAGAGAAGCCACGACAATGAGAAGCCCGCACACCGCAACGAAGAGTAGCCCCCGCTCTCCGAAACTAGAGAAAGTCTGCGCGCAGCAACAGAAACCCAATACAGCCAAAAATAAAATAAATTAAAAAAAAAAATAGTGGGTCATGAGAGAGTTGGTGGCGTTCCAAGGAGGGAGGGGTCACAGCCAGCTGAGAGTCAGGGAAGGCTTCATAGAGCCTTTGGGCTGGACCTTGAAGACTGGACAGAATTCAACAGGCACCAGGAAGAACATTGCAGTAGATGCGACAGCCTGAGCACAGCTTGGAGAGGAGCTCTGAGAACAGGAAGTAGCGGTCACACCATCTGGGCCATCAGGGACAGGACAGGATGGAGAGTAAACAGAGGCCAGGCTGTAGAGGCAGCTGGGGGTCTGAGGAGAGGACCAGGCATGCCAAGCAGAGGAGCCTGGACTGCATTCAGTGGGCACTGGCGAGCCATCGAAGGTGTTAGAGCCGGGCAGGGGGCAGGGCTCTGCTGCAGGAAGTGAGACGGGGGGTGGAGAGGCTGGATGAGGAGCCAGGAGCGATGGAGAAGGGCTGAACCACAGGAGCCACAGGAAGAGAGAGTGAAGGGTACCAGGAGCCACGTCCATGGGGCTTGGTG
>RJWK010062393.1:0-12821 GCA_004363435.1 Platanista minor | reverse complement strand
ATTATTATACATCTCCACAATGAAATATTATGCAGCAATTAAAAATAAAGAAGCAGGACTTCCCTGGTGGCACGGTGGTTAAGAATACACCTGCCAATGCAGGGGACACGGGTTTCAGCCCTGGTCCGGGAAGATCCCACATGCCGTGGAGCAACTAAGCCCATGTGCCACAACTACTGAACCTGCGAGCCACAACTACTGAAGCCTGCGCACCTAGAGCTCATGCTCTGTAACAAGAGAAGCCACTGCAATGAGAAGCCCACGCACCGCGACAAAGAGTAACCCCCACTCACCGCAACTAGAGAAAGCCCACATGCAGCAACAAAGACCCAATGCAGCCAAAAATAAATTAAAATTTTAAAAATAAAAAAATAAAGAAGCAGTTATATATGAATTGATAGGGAAAGATGTTTAAGAATGGCATGAAGAGGGGAAAAAGCAAGTTATACAACAGTGTAAATTACTATTCTATTTGTATGAAGAAAATGCATATACATTTGTAAATGCAAGAAAATATCTAGAAAAAATATACCAACCATTAATAGTAGCAAATTCTGGAGAATGGGATTCAGGGGAAGAAACAAGGGGTTTTTACTTTTTGTACTGTGTGTGTGTGCATGTACATACACACATACGTATCTTTTAAAAAAAATAATCAATTTATTCAATTTTCATTTTTAAAAAAGGGCAGAGCACAGCAAAGACTCTTAACTTTGGATGAATATAATTGATCTTGATTATCCACAGTGCAGGAAATATGAGCTACTCAAAGTGCTTAATGAGAAACTCATCCATTCATTCAGCAATTATTTATGGAACACTTACTACGTGTCAGGCATTGTGCCTGATGATACTGCCATAACCGTGAACAAGACAGACCTAGTCCCTGCTCCATTTTTCCTGTCTCTCCTGTAAGAACCACTCTGACTTCCAGGTCTGTGTTCTCATTACACCTATTATGCCTACGGTTTCCCATAAAATAGATACAAATTAATAGAATAATAACATCAAACAAAAACGAAGGCTTTAAATGTTATTAACTCCTATTTCCTTCATAATTAATTTTAAAAGTTAACAGAAACACAAATTGTGAAAGAACAATTGAAACAAGCACCATTTCAAATAAACAAAATTTAAAAAGTAATTTAGATGTTAAATGAAATTTAAGGGAAATTAGCTAAGAAAATTCAAAAGATACAAGCATTATAGGAAATTATTTTCATTGATTTATATTTACTTACTAAATTCTTCTACAATAACCATGTACTATACAATAAGAAGGATGTAAAAGTTGTTCTTGAAAAGAACCCTCTGTTGCAACAACAGATCAGCTACTGCCTAAAGTCCAACGCCCTAACCCATTATACCAGGCCCTTTATGGTCTGGCCTTGTCGAGACTCCTTGTTTTGTCAGCCCAGAGCCCATTCCACCCTCTGCTGCAAACAGCATTCTGGGACTTTCCACTGGGGAATCACTGCTCCTCACCTCCTGGGGTGGGCCCAATCCCCAGTCTCTGCCAGTCAGAGCTTCTTAGCCCCTTGGCCACCCCAACAGTTCAGAGGTGAACACATGACCCTAACAGATCCAAATCCAAATCAATCCTGAAAAGAAGCTAATTTTAATGAGGCTATTAAAATGATTATAAGTGCTGACACATAATACAGCTAAATTTCCTAAAAGAACTTTGTAATAAATAGAATTCTCATTTAATGTGGCCCCTGAATATTCTGTGTGACTATAACTTCAAATTGCAAAACTGGCAGTGAAAACAATCATAACTGATTTCTTTTGTTGAAACAGAACAGCAACAAAAATACAGTATTAGAAAATTCCCATTTCTAAAAAGCTATTAAAACTTGATTCTGTCTCAAAGAATGTTGAAACCATATAAAATCACATCCTGTTAAAATAGCTAAGTATAGAAACAGTGAGAAAATACAGGTTACGCAGCATATATGTTAATCACTTATCCTCTGACAGAAATCTTTTAAACAACTTCAAAAATAAAGCTCCTACAGGTAGAATTTCATGAGGCACCTAAAATGCCACAATCCTAAAACAAACAAAAAAACCCCCAAACCCAAGCATTTGAAATATATTTAACTTTTAATTTTTTGCGGTACGCGGGCCTCTCACTGTTGTGGCCTCTCCCGTTGCGGAGCACAGGCTCCAGACGCGCAGTCTCAGCGGCCATGGCTCATGGGCCCAGCCGCTCCGCAGCATGTGGGATCTTCCCGGACCGGGGCACGAACCCGTGTCCCCGGCATCGGCAGGCGGACTCTCAACCACTGCGCCACCAGGGAAGCCCCTAAAATAATTTTTATCGGGACTTCCCTGGTGGTCCAGTGGGTAGGACTCCGCGCTCCCAATGCAGGGGGGCCCAGGTTCGATCCCTGGTTGGGGAACTAGATCCCTCATGCCACAACTAAGACCCAGAGCAGCCAAAATAAATAAATAAACAAAATTTTTTTTTTTAAATCACCTTTATTAAAAACAAAATAATTTTTATCAGTTAACCATTTTCCTTTCAACGCTAAGAAAACTATAGAGTATATTAATAAATTACGGGGGAACAAACTTCAATGCAATATGAGAAAATAAAACTTAACCATCAGAATTTCCTAAGAGTGAAATGGACTGTCTTGTAAAACAGGGACCTCTCCTTCCCTGGAACTAAAACTAAAACCAAAACTCTGTAATTCTCTGAAAATAAGATATCCTTGAAGAATTCAACTGCTGTGCCAGCTGTTTTATTTCTTGAGAGTATAGCTGAACACATATTATAATTCACTGCATTTTTTCTAGCATTGCACAATTTTCCTGGCACACAATGTGCATACTGTATTTATTATCATATTTAAGCATCTGACAGCATTGTTGTAAGAATCCATATTATTCTCTAAATGAACACATAAATTTTTCAGTCTTCAAACAGTCAAGGATTTCAGTAGTTAAGTATCATATATATTTTTTTCCACAAAGTCTAAATACAATACATTTCCTGAACTTTTAGCTTTCAGTTTCCTGTTCGTCAATGGCTACAATTCTAGAGGCAATACGTAAACACACCCTAGCCATGGTATTTCCACTCCTGACAACAGTGGATGTGAACTTAATATGACCAAATATAACTACAGTGCATAAAAATGGTATATCACAGCTAACACAGCAATAGCAGGAATTAAGCTATAAAATGGAAATATAAATTATATTCCTCATTAAGAATTCACATAACCTCCTTTTATAACTTAGAACTCAGAAAAAGTTTCTCTCCCATGAAAAACTGATAAGCTTTCTTTATCAGACAATAATTATGAAACCCATCCTGTTTCCTTTTTTCTCCTGCTTGCCAGGAAGCTCAGAGCTAAATTTAATGTTCAAATACAGAAAATATTTTGCCTCAGATTATTGCTGTAAAGATTTCTTTCCACTCCCTCATCCTGCTCATTATTTCTCAAGTGATTTATGCTTAATTTCTGACTTTGTTTTTAATGTTTCTTGCCTTTTTAGTTTTAATTACAAGCTATCAAATCTTTTCAATGAATATAGAGTATAAAGAAACTTGATTTAAAAGATTACATCTTTAAATCACTGAATAATCTGTTAATCCAATTTATATAAAATGTAGGTCCTAAAATATTTATTTTCCCCTTTCAAAGTTTGTTTTGTTTCACATAATTCATGATCCACTTTTAGAAAAGTCATTGGCAAGTTTTCAAAATAAAAGACTGATAAAATGACACAAGGATCAAAACAAACTACTAAATTAGGGAAACTAGATTAGGAGAATTAGTCATTTTTAAATGTTTTTTCATTTATTAACAAAATTGGTCTGGCAAAGCTAGATTGTCATAAAAAATTAACTCACATAAAGTATACTAAAATCTTATTTACTGTTATCAGCATTTTAGATGCAAAATAGACAACAGGTATAAAAATATTTAAATAGCCTAGGAATCTTAAGAAAAGAGGGAAACTCGGTCACACTTGTTTAGAAACTATACACACACATATGAAAATATTCAGTATATGGTAATACCCAAAAGTTTGTTA
The DNA here is from genome assembly GCA_004363435.1 of Platanista minor. Lineage (NCBI taxonomy): Eukaryota > Metazoa > Chordata > Mammalia > Artiodactyla > Platanistidae > Platanista > Platanista minor. The sequence continues at coordinate 8,768 of RJWK010062393.1, read as the reverse complement.
AGTGGAGATAAAATGAGATTTTAAGAAAATGAACAAAAACAACACGAAGATGAAAAGAAACTACAACCCAAACTGATAAATCCAGCCGAAAACTAAACAAAAATATACCACGAATTAAACAGAAAACCTAAGCACAGTCATATTAAACATGGGAAAGAGAAATGAACACATTTTGTAACAAAGATTATGGTCTACAAGAATGCATAATATTAAAGCTCTTCATTTTTAGAAGCCATAAATAAAAAAATAGAAAATGATAATAAATGGAAGAAGACAGCCAGGTAATTTATATAAAAGTTACAAAAACCAATTGTTCCTTTCTCTCTCAACATGAGAATTGCAAGACATACCCAAAGAAGTTAAATTACAAAAAACTTAATATTCTAAGGATGAAGTTAACAGCAAAATGTATTACTATATAAATTACTATATAATTTATATAGTATTATATACTATACCGCATACTGTATAGTATCAATATGTTATATATATAACATATATGACACAGTATTATATATAGTATATATAGCATATAGTCATATAGAGTAGAATTTATAGTACTATTACTATATAAATTTACAAGGAAAGGCTAGTAACCACTCATAAAATATAGCTTAACAGACTTCTTTCAAACAATAAAACAGTTCAACATAAAAAAAATTTAAAAACAGAAACTCCTATATATTATCTGAAGAAAGGGGCTGAGAGAAACACACACACACACACACACACACACACACACACACACACGGCCCTCAAAAAAGAAATCTAAAACTTAATTTTGAAGCATTTCTCTTCCCCCCTAATAGCATAAATATAAGTTAAAATTTGTTATAAAGAGTAATCATCTAAATACAAAACAAGTCACAGATCATAAGAGAGAAAAAAATCCCTTCTCCCCCACTTCAGAAAAATGAAGACAGGAAAAAGAAACCAAACCATAGAAAATACAACTAAGTGATCTGATACAAAGCACTGAGGACATGGAAAAAATTCTTTTGTATAGATATTTGTGTATTATACAATTCAACTTCACAGTGTTTGAAAATGATAAAGAAAAATTGGTATTTCAGTAAAAATGAATCCAGTTAGAAGTCTTTTTTTCTTTTTTCCTCTTTTTTTTTAAGGAATATGGCAGGATGAGCAGAGAGGTTTAAGGTATTTTTATGTAACCCATGCCACTTTTTCTTTCTTTAATCATGTGAAAGAATACAGAACCTGAAAAGATTACCAGCTGTGAAATAATTTTATGACAAAATTATGCTTAAAGTCACTAAAAAGTATTTGTACGTCACACAAATTTTCAAAATGCAGGGAGAGCATCTTGCCAAAGTTAAAACAAGACATTTCAAGGGAAGTAAAATAGTGTGACAGTGATTTGGAGATGACGAACTGACATTAATGAGAAAAAATTACGTGCTCTGTAAAAAGGGAAGGGAGTATTTATTGAGCAACTGAGTATCCAGACACTAAGCTTAGGGCTTTACAAAAGACATTCTAGGGGCTTCCCTGGTGGCGCAGTGGTTGAGAGTCCTCCGCCTGCAGATGCAGGGGACGCGCGGTTCGTGCCCCGGTCCGGGAAGATCCCACGTGCCGTGGAGCGGCTGGGCCCGTGAGCCATGGCCCCTGAGCCTGTGCGTCCGGAGCCTGTGCTCCGCAACGGGAGAGGCCACAACGGTGAGAGGCCCGCGCACCGCAAAAAAAAAAAAAAAAAAAAAAAAAAAAAAAAAAAGACATTCTATCACACTGCATCTAGGTAGGAAAACAATATAGAAGAAAACAATGCTTAAATAAGTTTCTCACCATTATGTGTGGCATATGGTAAAACGTAAGAGACGAAAGAAGATGTAAACTTAGAGACTACTGTACTAGTAGAAGTACATGGCTAGGGGCTGTGAGGTGAAAGTACAACAGTTCCCAACTTTTCATGCTAATCTTACTGGACTATCTATCACTCTGTAAAAGAACCTGTGTTCCACCATGACAGAAACAGAAGTCCACTTTTTTTGAGAATGATATTTATGTTTACAACACTATTATATTTATAATTTACAACTCTAAAAATAAAAGAAAGAAACCCTTTTGTTCCTAAAGCAGATTTTGGAGCCTTGGTTTTATTTTTTTAAATAAATTTATTTTATTTATTTTTGGCTGCCTTGGGTCTTCATTGCTGCACGCAGGTTTCCTTTAGTTGCGGTGAGCAGGGGCTACTCTTCCTTGCAGTGTGCAGGCTTCTCATTGCGGTGGCTTCTCTTGTTGTGGAACACAGGCTGTAGGTGCAGAGGCTTCAGTAATTGTGGTTCACAGGCTCTAGAGCGCAGGCTCAGTAGTTGTGGCGCACAGGCTTAGCTGCTCCGTGGCATGTGGGATCTTCCCAGACCAGGGATCGAACCTGTGTCCCCTGCATTGGCAGGCAGATTCTTAACTACTGCACCACCAGGGAAGCCCTGGAGCCTTGGTTTTAAATATTACTTTAAGAATAGTAATGCCTGTCCAAGAAGTGTGATCATGGGCTTCTCATTAAGAATGGAGTGAATTATTACCACATTATTCCTGGCAGTAAAATTATTTCTTACCTTGGTGTTTGATAGCTGTTAGTAGAAAGATTATTGGTAATACTACTGTAATTCCCACCATACTAGGAATTCAGTAAAATCATACTAGGATGACAGTAAAAAAGCAGCCCTAGTTTAGCTCTAAAATGTACAGGCCACTAATTAATTAGTTGTGGATCCTGACTTTACCTCCTCTGGACCTCAACGTCCTCATCTGTACAATAAGACTGCTGGACTAGAGCATACTTCCCTACCTTCCTCCCCCTTTTTCCCTCTCCCTGGCCCTTTCTACTTTATGACTTCGGTGATTTAGGATCTAGACTGGGATTTTTGAGGACAGAGAGGAAAACAGCAGAAACCCACTAAACTCTGGAGAAAAGGAATAAGAATTATGTAAACAACTAGAATATGGAGAGAAAAAGAGAAAGCCCAAAATACATGTTTACAAAAACAAATGGACAAATTAAAGAGGCATAATGGTTCAGAATAGAGGATCATGAGCTTCATTGTCAAAATTAGTAGTAGTTTCAGTTATATGACATCAGGAAAGATAGTGAGAAATGCTAGAGAAACAGACTTAGAAATGTTATTTGTAACACACAAGAAGGCTTTACAAATAACCCAAGAAATCTTCCCAAGTTCCCCCAGTACATATGGAGAAGATGCCATACTCCCTGGTTTAATCATTCATAATTCTGCCCTAACATAATCACTCACTATTTTCCAACAGGTTATTTCCTCCAGTCCATTTGGCTTCATCATTTCAGACAAACCCATGAAATCTCCCCTTCACCGTCACTCAGTGTTCTGTCAAATGCTTTCTCCCTTCTTTCAATTTATAATAACAATTTATCATGCTCTAACCATGTTTGAGGGACCATTCTAAGCACTTGACATGTATTAACTCATTTAATTCTCTCATCAATCCTAGGAAGGAGGTCAAGTAACTTGCTAAAGATTACACAGTAGCAGAGTCAGGATTCCAACAAAGGCAAACTGGCTCCAAGGAGCCTGTCCTCCTAACTTGCTAACTAGTCCTACAAGGCTTAGGTGGAGTTCTGTCACCTTCCTGAACTTCTCACCTGCTTAGCAATTATTCCTGCCTCTTGAGACCTTAAGTAAACCACTCCTTTGTCACTTACCACAAGACCTAGGTTGTTATTTATCTTTTGTGCACATGTTCAATCTTTTCTAAGGACAGGATCTTGTCTTATTTATTCTGTAACAACACTACTTAGAACCTAACAGAACTTATTATCTGGAACACAAAAGTGCTTATTAATAAAACTATAATAGCATTTAATATTTATTGAAGACATATGCCAGGTTCTGGGCTAAGTATTTTATATGTATTGTCTTATTTATTCCTCACAACCCTTAGGTAGGTATTAGTACTGCCTGCACCTCCCATTATTATAGATGAGGAAACTGAGGCTTAGAGAGAAGCTACATATCTTGTCCCATATCACAAAGTGGTGGTGACAATCTTACTTAAGGGTCTAACCAGAATCTTAATCTCCAGCCAACCACAAAACACCCTGAAGAAAGAATCAGTCCTAACAACAACTCAGTTCAACTTTCACTTACTCTGCAGCACTATGCTGAACACCAAGGATTCAGAATTAGAGGCACAGCTGCTGCCCTCATGAAACTCCCAGTGCACTAAGACTTCAGGACCAAACTTTAATATCACAGGCAGAGCCACCATCATCAAAACTTAAGGAAGATTTTAACTTATATTTTAAATCAAAATATCTAAATAATCCTTGGAAACTCTTCCATCCCATTCCTTCTCCCTTCAGGCTTCCCCTACTCCCTCTACCCTAGGACTCATCTCTCTAGTTTCTGTACTATCGAGAAGGATCCCACTAATCCTGACAACTATTAGGATGTCTACATTTAATTTATCAGTAGCTCAGACTCAAGGGTCTATTTGGCGAATTCCATGTCCATAATAAAATATGGGCAATGGACAGCTAGAAAAAACCAGTAGCAAGGCGAAGCAGCAAAAAGAGGGAGATGAAAGTCACACTGTAGAGCAAAGTTAAGAAAAAGCAAGAAAAGCAGGAGAGTGGACACAAATAGAAGGTGAAAGTGAGTCCAGAATAAATCCAGTAGAGAGATGTAGATAAATGAAAACACTAAAATCTAATTCATTTTGCGAGTGCTGACTCCTTTAATTATTTCTTTTCCTAACTTCTAATGCAAACAGAAAAATATGTAGGTGAAATAATCACTGAAAAAATCATTAACTAGGAACAGTATATAAATCAGGAGTTTTTCCCCCTGAAAAACCACTCATTTTAGAATTTCAGAGCTGCAAAAAGACCTTAGAACACTATCTAATCCAACCCATTCATTTTACAATTAATATAAGGCTCAGTAAGGTTAAGTAACTTTAACTTGCCCAAGATCGTGTAGCAACACTCCTGAATCTCATCCCTGTCTATGCCTACTATACTAGGCTTCCTAGAAATGGTGTAATTTTCTCTTCCATTTTCCACTCTTAATAACTATTAAATTAATTTCTGCATAGGCATCTCAGAATCCCCATATTATTCCTACTTCCCATAGAAGAAAATAATCAGATATTCTGGATTATCTAAAACAATATCAAATTTTATTAACTTATCCCCAAAGTCAGTAATCTTAAATTGGGTCTTGATTTCTACCAGGAGGAAATTCAAACATTTCCCAGAAGTGTGGAAAGAAGAAAGAGCTCCATAAGCTGACCAAAAGCAAGCCAAGTTGATAAGCTACAATCCATCTGTAAAGGACTCAGGCCCAAGGCCACTGGAGTGTGGACGACTGCTACTGGGAGGTAGAATGGATATCACTTATTTTCCCATTTCTATTTTATATCTTTCCAACTAACTTCAGGTTCTTTCTGACAAACGTCAATTCTAGGAGCCTGTAAAAAGAAGGGAAAGTAATGAAGTAAGAGTATCATGTCACTTTCGGCATAATGGCTTTTTGAAAAGAACTATCTTGGTCAGGAAATATGCCACAAGGAATAGAAGGGTTTTCGGGTAAACCCACAGATCTTTATTTTAACCATAAAAACACAAGAAGTCCTAAAAATGTGTTATATACACTCAGTATTTCCCCCACTGCAAAGCACCTGCAGACATTCTGGGCTGGAAGGAACTCATTCTGGGCTATTTCTGTGGTCCAAGAAAGTCTGCTGCCTATATCCCTTGATAAAAACTGTGGGCCCTGCTGACCATCGTTCATGAGGTTATTTGAGCTGAGTGATTTGGAAATCGTCTCTATCACCTTGGTTTAAATATAATGATTTCCTAGCCCTTAAAAATTACGTGTTTGCTTATAAGACTGACTGAAGCCTTCTCTGAAAGGGAAGAAAATGCCCTATTTTACTTTAGGAACATATCTTAATTTTGATATGTATGAAGTTCATTATAGATCAGGGATAACTTCCTGCTGCCGTGTTACCCAAATTCGGACAACTGGAGTGGAAATGAAAAAGGACGAAAAGATAAAAAGACATTTAAAAACAAAGTGATTTAGTGACTCACTGAGCTTAAGAAGCAAAGGAAGAGTAAAAAATGACCAGTAAGAATAATGGTGTCACAAACAGCTAAAGAGGAAAGTCAGGAAGAGAAGCGTTTTGACTGGGGGTGGAGAGAGGGGGTGTTGGTGTGCAGTTGCTACAGAGATGGTATTTAAACATATTTAGTTTCAAGACATAAGTGAAAATTTGGGCCTCAGTTTTCAAGGCCTGGAGTTTAGATATAAGATATAGATTTGGAGCCTAAAAAAGCACAGCAATGACTGAGTTTTTAGAGAAAGTAACAGCAAAACATTTAGAAAACAGCATTCCTCAGACACTACACTTTCAAGATAATCTAACTTACCAGATGAACAGTACTACCTTATTCTATAGATTAGAATATTTGGACTAATTTATTATAAATAAAAAAACTAAAAAATTAACCCTTCTTTTCCAGGCTATGAATTGACAGAATGGAACTTAGAATAAAAATAGTTTCATAATTACTGACTGTCCAAAGTTAAGTCTCTGAGTTAAAACACACTGCTTTTCAGGTTTCTCTATTTACAACAAAACTTTTGAAAAAAATTGAGAGAAAAATCTGGTACACTAATACCACTACTATTTTACAATATTTGTGAGAATGTATCAGTTTTTAAAAGCACACTAAACCAAAATGTTGATAATTAATAAATCTGAAGAATGGGTATATGGAGGTTCATTATTATTCTCTCCAGTTCTGTGTATGTTCAAAACTTTCATAATAAAAGAGTCTTAAAAAAAAAAAGGCTACCTACAGATATTTTTAAAGTTCTATCTGCAGTTAGGGTTTGACAACTCAAAACAAAATTCTAAAAACTTTTCAAATAATGTTTTATTCATGCTCAATAGACCAATGAAATTTGGGGTACATGAAAGGGAGATAAGGCCCTGTCATTTCAGAGGAACATGAATATGTTCATTAAATGGAGAAAGTCCTCCTTTTATCCATGTTGGTTGAGTTGGACATTTGTCATTTTTCTCTTCAAAGAACTTATATTTCTTAAAGAAAAATATATAGACCATATAAATGTACGGTTTTTGTTAGTAAAGGCAACATAAATGTTCATCCCCAGTTATCAATAATTTGTTGAAACTGCTGGCTAGTCATTCTGTTACTTCAACTCATATTCCACTCTAGTAAATAACCAAAAAAAGAAATTTCTTACGTGGATGCAAAAAAAAACTAATTAAAAAATGAATATCCAGGGGCTTCCCTGATGGCGCAGTGGTTAAGAGTCCGCCTGCCGATGCAGGGGACACGGGTTCGTGCCCCGGTCCGGGAAGATCCCACATGCCACGCAGCGGCTGGGCCCGTGAGCCATGGCCGCTGAGCCTGCACATCTGGAGCCTGTGCTCCGCAATGAGAAAGGCCACAGCAGTGAGAGGCCCGCGTACTGCAAAAAAAAAAAAAAAAAAAAAAAGAATATCCATAAATAATGCCCAATCCTAAATTGTGAAGAACACATATTTAAGGTTATATAAAATAGTTAAGTAGAGAAAAAAAGCTGAACGTTTTAAACAACTGACATAGTTTTAGAGCTGTAGAGTGATTTGCTTTAAACCTATTTAAATCACAGTTTAAACTAACCATGAGCATCAAATTCACCACCTTAGATTTACCACTTACCTACGATCAAGATTAGTTTATATGGTTTACAAGCACCAATCCTTCCCCCAACTATAAATACCACCCAAAAATGACAACCAGCTTTGTTTACCTCTTCTTTGTCTGGTGAGTTCCAGGACAGTAAAGATTGTACGTTTGTGCAAAACCTAGCACAATGAAGGTGTGCAACTCTCTTAACAGGAATTATCACTACCTTCAATTCCCAGGAAGCTATCGCTAGGTATCAGTCTCATTCCCTAGGTGACTTACACAGGATAACAAAATAAAGCACAGTTTCCTAGCTGGCAATTTGCCTCGAATTATTTTCAAGATCTTGTTTCTTCTAACAGAAATATGTTGCCATGAAACTTCAAAGAGAAGCAGCACAGATACATATACGTAGAGACAAAAGGCTGTCAGTAATTCTCTTCTCCTACATCATTATTAAAGCACTGCTTAATTTCAAATTGAGGTATTTCACTTTTTTCAGATAACAGGGTCATTCTCCTCATCTTCAACAAATTTTTATAGTTTTTTTCCTTATGAAAGTAAAAGTTACATACCATAAAATGCACGGATCTTAAGTATTCAGCTGGGTAAATGTGAACAAATGTATACACCAACAGTTGGTGAATCTGGAAGTTCCTCGTACTGGTCTTGCAACCGTTCTGTAAGTTAACAATTACATGAAAATTAAAACTTACCCCAAAAGTGTACACTTGAATTCCATAGCTTGATTCCCAAATCAAGTTATAGACTATTTCCATTACCCTAAAAAGTTCCTTTTGCCCCTTTCCAATCATCCACAGCCCTTACCCAGAAACCATTGTCCTGATTTCTATCACCATACCTAAGTTTGGCCTGTTCCTGTATTTTTTATAAATGGCATCTTATAGTACATATTTGTCTTTGGCTTCTCTTGCTCTGAATAATATTTCTGAGATTCATCTATGTCACTGTCTGAATCATTAGTTTATTACTATTGTGAAAAAAGCTGCTATGAACATTTTTATCAGTCTTTCTGTGTACATGTACTTTATTCCTCTTGGTGTAG
>RJWK010062392.1:0-12821 GCA_004363435.1 Platanista minor | reverse complement strand
ACGTCTGTGTCTTTACTCCTGTGCTGCCCCTAGGTTCTTCAGAACCATTTTTTTTTTTTTAGATTCCATATATATGTGTCAGCATATGGTATTTGTTTTTCTCTTTCTGACTACTTCACTCTGTATGACAGTCTCTAGGTCCATCCACCTCACTACAAATAATTTCATTTCTTTTTATGGCTGAGTAATATTCCATTGTATATATGTACCACATCTTCTTTATCCATTCATCTGTTGATGGACACTCAGGTTGCTCCCATGTCCTGGCTATTGTAAATGGAGCTGCAGTGAACACTGTGGTACATGACTCTTTGAATTATGGTTTTCTCAGGGTATATGCCCAGTAGTGGGATTGCTGGGTCGTATGGTAGTTCTATTTTTAGTTTTTTAAGGAACCTCCATACTGTTCTCCATAGTGGCTGTATCAATTTGCATTCCCACCAGCAGTGCAAGAGGGTTCCCTTCTCTCCACACTCTCTCCAGCATTTATTGTCTGTAGATTTTTTGATGATGGCCATTCTGACTGGTGTGAGGTGATACCTTATTGTAGTTTTGATTTGCATTTCTCTAATGATTAGTGATGTTGAGCATCCTTTCCTGTGTTTGTTAGCCATCTGTCTTCTTTGGAGAAATGTCTATTTAGGTCTTCTGCCCATTTTTGGATTGGGTTGTTTTTTTGATATTGAGCTGCATGAGCTACTTGTATATTTTGGAGATTAATCCTTTGTCAGTTGCTTCGTTTGCAATTATTTTCTCCCATACTGAGGGTTGTCTTTTCGTCTTGTTTATGGGTTCCTTTGCTGTGAAAAAGCTTTTAAGTTTCATTAGGTCCCATTTGTTTATTTTTGTTTTTATTTCCATTACTCTAAGAGGTGGGTCAAAAAGGATATTGCTGTGATTTATGTCATAGAATGTTCTGCCTATGCTTCCCTCTAAGAGTTTTCTAGTGTCAGGCCTTACATTTAGGTCTTTAATCCATTTTGAGTTGATTTTTGTGTATGGTGTTAGAGAGGGTTCTAATTTCGTTCTTTTACATGTAGCTGTCCAGTTTTCCCAGCACCACTTATTGAAGAGGCTGTCTTTTCTCCATTGTATATTCTTGCCTCCTTTATCAAAGATAAGGTGACCATAAGTGCAGGGGTTTATCTCTGGGCTTTCTATCCTGTTCCATTAATCTATATTTCTGTTTTTGTGCCAGTACCATACTGTCTTGATTACTGTACCTTGTAGTGTAGTCTGAAGTCAGGGAGGCTGATTCCTCCAGCTCCGTTTTTCTTTCCCAAGATTGCTTTGGCTATTTGGGGTCTTTTGTGTTTCCATACAAATTGTGAAATTTTTTATTCTAGCTCTGTGAAAAATGTCATTGGTAGTTTGATAGGGATTGCATTGAATCTGTAGATTGCTTTGGGTAGTATAGTCATTTTCACAATGTTGATTCTTCCAATCCCTGAACATGGTATATCTCTCCATCTATTTATATCATCTTTACTTTCTTTCATCAGTGCCTTATAGTTTTCTGCATACAGGTCTTTTGTCTCCTTAGGTAGGTTTATTCCTAGGTATTTTATTCTTTTTGTTGCAATGGTAAATGCAACTGTTTCCTTAATTTCTCTTTCAGATTTTTCATCATGAATGCAAGAGATTTCTGTGCATTAATTGTGTATCCTGCTACTTTACCAAATTCATTGACTAACTCTAGTAGTTTTCTGGTGGCATCCTTAGGATTCTCTATGTATAGTATCATGTCATCTGCAAACAGTGACAGTTTTACTTCTTCTTTTACGATTTGGATTCCTTTTATTTCTTTTCCTTCTCTGATTGCTGTGGCTAAAACTTCCAAAACTATGTTGAATAACAGTGGTGAGAGTGGGCAACCTTGGCTTCTTCCTGATCTTAGTGGAAATGGTTTCAGTTTTTCACCATTGAGAACGATGTTGGCTGTGGGTTTGTCACATAAGGCCTTTATTATGTTGAGGTAAGTTCCCTCTATGCCTACTTTCTGGAACGTTTTTATCATAAATGGGTGTTGAATTTTGTCAAAAGCTTTTTCTGCATCTGTTGAAACAATCATATGGTTTTTATTCTTCAATTTGTTAATATGGTGTATCACATTGATTGATTTGTGTATATTAAAGATTCCTTGCATCCCTGGGATAAATCCCACTTGATCATGGTGTATCATCCTTTTTTTGTGTTGTTGGATTTGGTTTGCTGGTGTTTTGTTGAGGATTTTTATATCTATATTCATCAGTGATATTGGTCTGTAATTTTCTTTTTTTGTAGTATCTCTGTCTGGTTTTGGTAGCAGCATGAAGGTGGCTTCGTAGAATGAGTTTGGGGGTGTTCCTCCCTCTGCTATATTTTGGAAGAGTTTGAGAAGCATAAATGTTAGCTCTTCTCTAAATGTTTGATAGAATTCGCCTGTGAAGCCATCTGGTCCTGGGCTTTTGTTTGTTGGAAGATTTTTAATCACAGTTTCAATTTCAGTGCTTGTGATTGGTCTATTTATATTTCCTATTTCTTCCTGGTTCAGTCTCGGAATGTTCTTCTTTTCTAAGAACTTGTCCATTTCTCCCAGGTTGTCCATTTTATTGGAATATAGATGCTTGTAGTAATCTCTCATGATCCTTTGTATTTCTGCAGTGTCAGTTGTTACTTCTTTTTCATTTCTAATTCTGTCGATTTGAGTCTTTTCCCACTTTTTCTTGATGAGTCTGGCTAATGGGTTATCAATTTTGTTTATCTTCTCAAGGAACCAGCCTTTAGTTTTATTCATATTTGCTATCGTTTCCATTTCTTTTTCATTTATTTCTGATCTGATCTTTATGATTTCTTTCCTTTCGCCAACTTTGGGGATTTTTTTTTCTTCTTTCTCTAATTGCTTTAGGTGTAAGTTTAGGTTGTTTGTTTGAGATGTTTCTTGTTTCTTGAGGTAGGATTGTATTGCTATAAACTTCCCTCTTAGAACTGCTTTTGCTGCATCCCATAGGCTTTGGGTCGTCATGTTTTCCTTGTCATTTGTTTCTAGGTATTTTTTGATTTCCTCTTTGATTTCTTCAGTGATCTCTTGGTTATTTAGTAGTAAATTGTTTAGCCTCCATGTTTTTGTATTTTTACAGTTTTTTTCCTGTAACTGACATCTGGTCTTAAGAGTGTTGTGGTCAGAAAAGGTACTTGATATGACTTTAGTTTTCTTAAATTTACCAAGGCTTGATTTGTGACCCCAAGACATGATCTATCCTGGAGAATGTTCCCTGAGCACTTGAGAAGAAAGTGTATTCTTTTGTTTTTGGATGGGATGTCCTATAAATATCAATTAAGTCCATTTTGTTTAATGTATCATTTAAAGCTTGTGTTTCCTTGTTTATTTTCATTTTGGATGATTTGTCCATTGGTGAAAGAGGAGTGTTAAAGTCCCCTACTATTATTGTGTTACTGTCGATTTCCCCTTTTATGGCTGTTAGCATTTGCCTTATATATTGAGGTGCTCCTGTTTTGGGTGCATAAATATAACAGTTGTTATATCTTCTTCTTGGATTGATCCCTTGATCATTATGTAGTGTCCTTCTTTGTCTCTTGTAATAATCTTTATTCTAAAGTCTATTTTGTCTGATATGAGAATTGCTACTCCAGCTTTCTTTTGATTTCCCTTTGCATGGAATATCTTTTTCCATCCCTCACTTTCAGTCTATATGTGTCCCAAGGTCTGAAGTGGGTCTCTTGTAGACAGCATATATATGGGTCTTGTTTTTGTATCCATTCAGCCAGTCTGTGTCTTTTGGTTGGAGCACTTAATCCATTTACATTTAAGGTAGTTATTGATATGTATGTTCCTATTACCATTTTCTTAATTGTTTTGGGTTTGTTATTGTATGTCTCTTGCTTGTCTTGTATTTCCTGCCTAGAGAAGTTCCTTTAGCATTTGTTGTACAGCTGGTTTGGTGGTGCTGAATTCTCTTAGCTTTCGCTTCTCTGTAAAGGTTTTAATTTCTCTATCGAATCTGAGTGAGATCCTTGCTGGGTAGTATAATCTTGGTTATAGGTTCTTCCCTTTCATGACTTTAAATATGTCCTGCCACACCCTTCTGGCTTGCAGAGTTTCTGCTGAAAGATCAGCTGTTAACCTTATGAGGATTCCCTTGTACATTATTTGTTGCTTTTCCCTTGCTAATTTTACTATTTTTTCTTTGTATTTAATTTTTGTTAGTTTGAGTAATATGTGTTTTGGCATTTTTTTCCTTGGATTTGTCCTGTATGGGACTCTCTGTTCTTCCTCGACTTGATTGACTATTTCCTTTCCCATATTAGGGAAGTTTTCAACTATAACCTCTTCAAATATTTTCTCAGTCCCTTTGTTTTTCTCTTTTTCTTCTGGGACCCCTATAATTCGAATGTTGGTGTGTTTAATGTTGTCCCAGAAGTCTCTGAGACTGTCCTCAATTCTTTTCACTCTTTTTTTCTTTATTCTGCTCTGCGGTAGTTATTTCCACTATTTTATCTTCCAGGTCACTTATCCGTTCTTCTGCCTCAGTTATTCTGCTATTGATTCCTTCTAGAGAATTTTTAATTTCATTTATTGTGTTGTTCATCATTCTATGTTTGCTCTTTAGTTCTTCTAGGTCCTCGTTAAATGTTTCTTTTATTTTCTCCATTCTATTTCCAAGATTTTGGATCATCTTTACCATCATCACTCTGAATTCTTTTTCGGGTAGACTGCCTATTTCCTCTTCATTTGTTTGGTCTGGTGGGTTTTTACCTTGCTCCTTCATCTGCTGTGTATTTCTCTGTCTTCTCATTTTGCTTCACTTACTGTGTTTGGGGTCTCCTTTTCACAGGCTGCAGGTGCTTACTTCCCGTTGTTTTTGGTGTCTGCCCCCAGTGGGTAAGATTGGTTCAGTGGGTTGTGTAGGCTTCCTGGTGGAGGGGACTGGTGCCTGTGTTCTGTGGATGAGGCTGGATCTTGTCTTTTGGTGGGCAGGACTGCGTCCGGTGGTGTGTTTTGGGGTTTCTGTGAACTTAGTATGAATTTAAGCAGCCTCTCTACTAATGGGTGGTGTTGTGTTCCTGTCTTGCTAGTTGTTTGGCATAGGGTGTCCAGCACTGTAGCCTGCAGGTCATTGAGTGGAGCTGGGTCTCAGCTTAGAGATGGAGGTCTCTGGGAGAGCTTTCGCCGTTTGATGTTATGTGGTGCTGGGAGGTCTCTGGTGGACCAGTGTCCTTAACTCGTCTCTCCCACCTCAGAGGCTCAAGCCTGACACCTGTCCAGAGCACCAGGACGCTGACAGCCACACAGTAGATCCGTGGTTGATCAGAAAATGATATAAGTCAGGAACAGCCAGATGAAAGGGATACATATGGCAAGGCCCAGGGAATGGGAGCAGAGTTCCCATGCCTCCTCTAGACGCACCACTCTCCCAGCATCTCCGTGTGTTTACCAACCCAGAAGCCCTCTCTGTAGTGTAATTTAAACAAGGTTTCTTACTAAGAAACAGTAATCTTAGTCATTTTAGTAGATGTCAAAAGTAACCTACAAACTATTATAGTTGATAATAAAGGTGGAGAGATAACTAAATGTTTCTCCAAGATGTCATGAATTTTCCCACTGTTGTTCCCAATATTTACTATTCCCATGTATAAACCTTCCAATAAAATACATATACTAGATAGATAGGTAGATAGATAATCTCCAATTTAAATCTACCTCCCTCCCTCATCCTGCTCTTATTTGTCTTACTCAATCTCTCATTTTCTCTTTCTTTTGAACTCCTGCATAACTTTCTTGGCAACTCTTGAAAGTATTTACATTTTGCCTTGTCTTAGTTATTGATGAGTTTTTCTGTTGTGCCGCTGGGTTCCATAGATTCCTTGGGGACATTAAAAACTATTTGTTGTTTATTTCTATTGCAACTCATATGGAGTCTTCAGGTATACTAGGTATAATAAGAGGCTGTTAATGATAATTGTGGATTGAACAATGCATTCACATATAGATTAGTTGTTCTTATGACTAATCATCATTAAGTGGGTATGTGTAGAATATAGCAAAATATCAATGTTTATCCTGTAGGTTTGAAATGAAGTTACTTCATGATATCATCTTATGTTGCAGAATGACATTATAAATCGTTGAGTCACAAAACCTCTTAATCTACCTGTGGTGGTGTTCTGAATTCCTATAAGCCTGTGACTTTCCTCAACTATTTATCTGCTCGGCTTCAAACCTTTCCTTCTATTTCCTTCTATTTACCTAGACTAAGCCAGCATGCAAAACCAAGGATACTGAGGGAAATGTTATCCTTTTCTTAGAAATGCCCAAGTGTATTACATCTTTGCCCATCTGTATGGCTAGTCCTTACTTACATTAACTCCTAAGCAAACATAAAATAGTAATTTTCAAGTAATTGTTTCATCAGGGATGGATTTGAATGTTATGAGTCTTCAGAAGAGATGATTAATTCTCTTGCAACCAAACAGTATATAGGTTTATTGGTGTTACCACAACTGAATCTTGGCTAGGCTTTCCATTTCATTTTTCCAGAATATGACAACCAAGATATATAGTGTTACCAATGACTTCTCAGGCATAAGTACCAAGAGTAAATTGACCACTATTTGTATTTTCTAATCAGTTTCTTCCAGATGCTCTCAATTTGCTGTAAACTGAGTTTTTCAAGGGCTCCTAAAAGTAATTAGGAGCATAATTCCTTGTGAGTCCCCAGCGTAACCTTCTCCTCTTCATAGAAAATATCATAAATGGAAGCCCAGAGAGTTTCCTCCATAAAAGAAGTCTAATTTTTAAATGGCAGTAGCAGATTATTTAGAATGCTACTTTTCTATAATAAAAGGTAGATTTTCTTATACATTCTCCATTTTTATCTAAAAAATGAATTTTTGCAGAATCCTCTTATTCCTACTCACTACTCCTTCACTTTTACATATTCAGAGCCACTTGTCATATATTTGGGAAATAAAAGTAGTAGGTGAGGAGAGAGTTACCCTACATTTTAAAAACTAGATTTTTTATTTTAAATTAATAGATTAGATTTGTTTTTAATTTATACTTTTACTGTATAGTACAATACACAAAGAGAAAAATGTTGAAATCTTATTTGTACAGCTTGCTGAATTTTCACTTGTATATTCTCCAACCAGGTCAAGAAATAGAACACAACCATCATCACCAAAAACCCCACTGTGCCTCCTCCCAATTGCTACCCCATCTCTTCCACTAATGTAACTCCTATCTTGACTTCCTAAGCCATAGATTTATTTTCCTAATTGTTGAACTGTATGTAAATGGAATCATATAGTATATTTCTTTGCTATTGGGCTTCTTCTGTCCAACATTATGTTGTGAGATGTACTCATTTTGTTGCCTGTAGCAGTAATCCTTTTTCATTGTTCTTATAGTAGTCCATTATATGAATAGATCACAATTCATCCCTTTCTTGGTGATGATCATTTGGGTATTTTCCAATTTGAGACTCTCGTAAATAATGCTATGATGAGCTTTCTGGTATATATCTTTTGGTGCACATGTATATGCGTTTCTATAAGGTTATACCCAGAGGTAGAGTTGCTAGTCCATAAGTCACATGTATGCTCAACATTTCTACCTAGCATCAAACAATTTTTCAAAGTGCTTATACCAATTTACATTTCCAGTAACAGTTTCTCTTCCTTTACATCTCACTAGCACTTGGTGTTGTCAATCTTTTTCATTTTAACAATTCTGAGAGTGTGTAGTGGTACCTATATGTGACTTTAATATAAATTTCCCAGGTAAATAGGGATGTCAGGCACCTTTTCATTACTGGCCATTTGTATATTCTCCTTTGTGATATTTCTGTTCAAGCCTTTTGATCCATTCTTTTATTCTGTTAGGCGACTCTTCCATCATTATAGATTTATATGAGTTCTTTATATATTACATATGCAATTCCTTTTTAGTTATATTTATTACAAATTAACCCTGAATACTGCATGCAGAATAAATGCCAAAATCAGTATATATAAGCTATAACATTCCAATAAACTCTATTTGGTCATTTTTTGGAAATTTTCTATGATTTAGACATCCAGACGCCTAGAAGAAAATGTAATATTTCATCTGGTTTGTTCTACAATATTCAGGTAGATGTTGTCACTGGATTTTAGTACTGTATTAGTTTTCTATTGCTGTGTAGCAAAATATCACAAACTAGTGGCTTAAAAACAGCACCCATTTATCATCTCACAGTTCTGCAGGTCAGAAGTGCAGGCAGGCTTTCCTGCGTTCTCTGCTTCTTTTTTTTAGAGTTATTTATTATTTATTTTATTATTTATTTCTGGCTGCATTGGGTCTTGGTTGCAGCACACGGGATGTTCATTGAGGCATGCTGGACCTTACGCTGCAGCGCGCAGGCTCTTCATTGAGGCTCGTGGGCCTCTCTCTAGTTGTGGCGTGTGGGTTTTCTCTCTCTAGTTGTGGCACACAGGCTCCAGGGCACATGGGCTCTGTAGTTGTGGCGCGCGGGTTCCAGAGTGTGTGGGCTCTGTAGTTTGCACCACGTGGGCTCTCTAGTTGAGGCGTGCAAGCTCAGTAGTTATGGCGCACAGGCTTAGTTGTCCTGCGGCATGTGGGATCTTAGTCCCCTGACCAGGCATCAAACCGGTGTCCCCTGCATTGGAAGGTGGATTCTTTACCACTGGACCACTAGAGAGGTCCTTGGGTTCTCTGCTTTGCATCTCTCAAGGTCCACATCTGTACAGGGGTTTTAAAAAGTTGGAATCAGTTTTCAACATTTAAAAATAAGGATTTTCCACTTTAAATAAATCTAACTATCTGACTGCTCTTAAAAGTTTGACTCCTCTGGGCCAGCATTCCTGCATGTAACTGTTGGCTTGAGTTGAGTCTCAGGCTGCCTCCTTGGATAGGCGATATTGTCATCCATTCGTCCAAATTGTTTGCCTGACACCAACACCTTACAGCAAGTCCCCATCTTGCCTGTTCCCCACAGGCGTTTGGGTTTGTGCCACTTGCTCTACCCCAGGACCTTTCTGTTTCAGCCAGAAGAGCTCCAAGACACTGTAGGTTGGGTAGGCGCTCAGAAAAAGGTCCCGACTAGAATTTCCTGTTCCACATAGTCAACATTCTTCTCTATCTAACCTCACATTTCCCAAAACAGCTATGTGAGGGCTCCTGGGAGAAGGGTGAAGATTTTTGGCAGAGTATCAGAGGTGAGAGCTGAGATGCTCCACCTAAGTCATTAGCACGATGCACTCTCTCGGTCCCCCTTTTCTGAGCGACTGTTGGCCTCCACATTCTATTCCCTACTGGACCTCCTTCTTCGTGCTTCTTACACCCTGATTGTTTCCTGGGGCTTGGGGGCAGATACCTACCTTGAAGGCTCATCACTTATAAGTTAGTTTTTAGTTTCTGGGTCTCCGAAGCAATTTGGATAGTCTCATTTTAGTGTCAGAGTACTTACTGACATCTTTAAAGACCTGAGTCCCACTAATGTAAGAATAGAATAGAATATTGTTCCGGAGCTCTTTCTGTAAGTTTAGTATTATATTTGGTGCGAAGGGGATGAATAGTGGTATCTGACTGGGAGTAACATGGATTAGCAATCTAATATTTACCTTTTCCCTAAGGGCCCATTTGACTATATTTTAGGTGACATCCATTGTGACAGAATTAGAAGGGTCTTTTAAATATTTTGGGCCACTGGTCCTCACTTGTAACATGAGGGAACTAGACTACATCATTTCAAAGTTCCTTCCAGCTCTAATATCCTATATGATGCTTTGAATTTAGTAACTTCTCTTAAAAGATTTCAGCAGTTATCACTTTTTTAAATTGACATAACCATAACTCCAAAGCAAAATATTATAAATAAAAATAGTATTTTTATTTTATTTATAAATAAATAAAATAACATTTAACTGTTGTTCAAACCAAATTAAAATGATTACAGCTTAAACCACTATTTAAAAAAGGAAAGTTGGTTGTTTCCTTTGTTAATCCCATCAAACCCATCAGTCGCACTGACAGTTACAAATTTCCAGGAGATTATTTTCCAGCATTCCCAGAGTAGGAATAAGGCCAGCATGCTGCTGTGAAGTCATTATCTGCAAGGATCTTGATCTTGGCATTCTGAGACATTTAATAAATTAATGGAAAGTTGGTTAAATTCCCTCATTTTCAGATTGTATATTATACTTCTAAAATTAAACACGTCCCTTCAGGGGAATAGTAGCCCTTTATTTAGTGTATTTTAAAAGACGAAAAACTGACTGAACCCTGGGATGTCAGGGGAAATCTCTCTCTCATGAAGTTTCTTTGAAGTCGTATACATGTATTAGGTAGACTAGAATTGCTTTTCTTTTTGAGAGGGGTAGCAGACAAGCACTTCAATCGACTATAAGGGCAGTTCTAGGCCGTCTTTTTAGAGTATTACCAAAGAACTAATCAAGAGTACTTCTTTCTGTGGTTGGATACTAATTTTTTTTAATTTAATTCAATTTATTTATTTTTTATACAGTAGGTTCTTAATAGTTACCTGTTTCATACATATTAGTGTAGACATGTCAATCCCAATCTCCCATTTCATCCCACAACCACCCCCACCACACTTTCCCCACCTTGGTGTCTATACATTTGTTCTCTACATCTGTGTCTCTATTTCTGTCTTGCAAACCAGTCCATCTGTACCATTTTTCTAGATTCCACATATACACATCAATATACAACATTTGGTTTTCTCTTTCTAACTAACTTCACTCTTTATGACAGTCTCTGGGTCCATCCACGTCTCTACAAATAACCCAATTTCGTTCCTTTTTATGGCTGAGTAATAATCCACTGTATATATATACTACATGTCCTTTATCTGTAGATGGGCATTTAGCTTGCTTCCATGTCTTGGCTATTGTAAATAGTGCTGCAATGAACATTGGGGTGCATGTGTCTTTTTGAATTATGGTTTTCTATGGGTATATGCCCAGTAGTGGGCTTGCTGGGTCATATGGTAATTCTATTTTTAGTTTTTGAAGGAACCTTCATACTGTTCTGTATCAATTTACATTCCTACGAATAGTGCAAGAGGGTTCCCTTTTCTCCCCACACTCTCCAGCACTTACTGTTTGTAGACTTTCTGAAGATGCCCATTCTAACCAGTGTGAGGTGATACCTCATTGTAGTTTTGATTTGCATTTCTGTAATAATTAAGTGATGTTGAGCAGCTTTTCATGTACCTCTTGGCCATTAATATGTCTTCTTTGGAGAGATGTCTATTTAGGTCTTCTGCCCATTTTTGGATTGGGTTGTTTGTTTTTTTAATATTGAGCTGCATGAGCTGTTTATATATTTTGGAGATCAATCCTTTGTCCGCTGATTCGTTTGCAAATATTGTCTCCCATTATGAGGGTTGTCTTTTCGTCTTGTTTATGGTTCCTTTGCTGTGCAAAAGCTTTTAAGTTTCATTAGGTCCCATTTGTTTATTTGTGTTTTTAGTTCCATTACTACAGGAGGTGGGTCAAAAAAGGTGTTGCTGTGATTTATGTCAAAGGGTGTTCTTCCTGTGTTTTCCTCTAAGAGTTTTATAGTGTCTGGTCTTACATTCAGGTCTTTAATTCATTTTGAGTATATATTTGTGTATGGTGTTAGGGAGTGTTCTAATTTCATTCTTTTATATGTAGCTGTCCAGTTTTCCCAGAACCACTTATTGGAGAGACAGTCTTTTCTCCATTGTATATCTTTGCCTCCTTTGTCATAGGTTAGTTGACCGTAGATGCGTGGATTCATCTCTGGGCTTTCTATATTGTTCCATGGATCTATATTTCTGTTTTCGTCCCAGTACCATATTGTCTTGATTACTGTAGCTTTGTAGTATAGTCTGAAGGCAGGGAGTCTGATTCCTCCAGCTCCATTTTTTTCCCTCAAGATTGTTTTGGCTATTTGGAGTCTTTTGTGTCTCCATACAAATTTTAAGATTTTTTTTGTTCTAGTTGTGTAAAAAATGCTGTTGGTAATTTGATAGGGATTGCACTGAATCTGTAGATTGCTTTGGGTAGTATAGTCATTTTCACAATATTGATTCTTCCACTCTGAGAACATGATATATCTCTGCATCTGTTTGTGTCATCTTTGATTTCTTCCATCAGTGTCTTGTAGTTTTCTGAGTACAGGTCTTTTATCTCATTAGGTAAGTTTATTCCTAGGTATTCTATTCTTTTTGTTGCAATGGTGAATGGGATTGTTTCCTTAATTTCTGTTTCTGATCTTTCATTGTTAGTGTATAGGAATGCAAGAGATTTCTGTGCATTAATTTTGTATCCTGCTACTTTACCAAATTCACTAATTAGCTCTAGTAGTTTTCTGGTGGCATCTTTAGGATTATCTATGTATAGTATCATGTCATCTGCAAACAGTGGCAGTTTTACTTCTTCTTTTCCAAATTTGTATTCCTTCTATTTCTTTTTTCTTCTCTGATTGCCATGGCTAGGACTTCCAAAACTCTGTTGAATAATAGTGGTGAGAGTAGACATCCTTGTCTTTTTCCTGATCTTAGAGGAGATGCATTCAGTTTTTCATCATTAAGAATGATGTTTGTTGTGGGTTTGTCATATGTGGCCTTTATTATGTTGAGGTAGGTTCCCTCTGTGCCCACCTTCTTGAGAGCTTTTATCATAAATAGGTGTTGAATTTTGTCAAAAGCTTTTTCTGCATCTAATGAGATGATCATGTGGGGGTTTTTTTGTTTTTTTTTTATGGTACACGGGCCTCTCACTGTTGTGGCCTTTCCCATTGCGGAGCACAGGCTCTGGATGCGCAGGCT
>RJWK010062391.1:0-12821 GCA_004363435.1 Platanista minor | reverse complement strand
CGTGGAGAGCAGAGGCCCTGGGGGCCGGTGCTCCTGGTCTGAGGCGCCCTGCATGTGAGGACGTTGGTGACAATCACAGGCTGTCCCTGTCCCTCCTGCTGGAGGGTGGCTGCTCTGAGGTCGAGTCTGGTTCTTCCAGGACGTCAGGGCCGGGGACCCAGCCTCTCCGTGTCTCCAGCTGTTCCCGGGTTAGCTAGTGCGTGATATTTGGGCATGCTGAAAAATACCAGATTTCAGGTACGTCTCAAGAGTAAATCGTGAAGTTAATTTTTAAATCGTCAGTTGATGTTAACGGTTAGAGAGGGCCAGGTTTTTGCATACTGTGTTGCGGGTACAAAAGTACTGCTCTGTGGAAAACTTGGGAGACACAGCCTCTCTGATCCCGTTACAGAGCGGCTAACATGCCAGCAGCTGGAGAAACTGCGGAGCTGGGAGCTGGGTGGCTGGTCGGGTTCACCCTTCAGTTCACCTACTGAATGTCTATGAACGTCTAGTTTCGGGTGGGCGCTAAAAACCCCGGCCGTGGAGTGACTCAGATGTTGGAGAATTTGCCGTCCCCAAAGCCAGCTCATTTTCTTCCCTCCCTCAGGCACTATGTGGTCCGAGGCCCTGAGATGACTCCCTACGAAGGTAAGTCTTTGCCCTGAGTTAGAGGAACAAGTGGCGGTGTCTGTGTTCAGAACTGCCCTTGCCTGAGAAACGCCTTCTATTTGTAAATAACACCGTTTCTGGTTTGGATGTGCGTGAGGTAGACCGCGCGCGTGTGGAGCCCCTGCTGGTTTCCTGCAAGTCATAGAGGGGTTTTTGCTCAGTTTGGTTTTGCCCATGCGCCTCCGTCTTCAGGGGCTGCTGTGAGTATTGAATTTACCCAGCCTCTGACGTCAGTGGGATCAGAGCTGAGAGAACAGACGGGGGAAAAGTAAGAGCAGCATGTGTATTGTGGAAGGAAAGAAGGGTCATTTCTTGAGTGATCACTCTGTGCTGAGTCCCCTGAGCTGAGGGGCGGCCCCCTGTGCGGGTAGGACCCTGAGGTGTAGGGGGCCGCAGGGCCTGCCGTGGTCAGGTGATGCTACCCAGCATCCTCTGGTGTTTGCAGACAGATCTGGGAGCTGTCCGTCAGTGAGTCTCCAGGGGCCCAAGGGGAGCTGGGCGCCAGCCTCCGGGTGGAGGAGCCTGGGGCAGAGCCGTGGCCAAATGGGCACTCTAGTCCCTGGGTCCTGATTTCGGGTGGCCGGCCGGAGCAGCACACTTGTGTCTTCCTACTGTGGGCTTGTGCATTTGATTCCACTAGAGGACCTGTGCTGCTGGGGAGGAAGTGGGGGTGCTCTGGACGCCCAGGAGTGTTGTGGGTAGTTGGGCAGACCAGTCACTAGCCTCGTGGGACCCTTGTGGCCCAGGAATCCCTGTTGGGGGTGACCTGCCCTAGGGAAACAGTGTGCAGAAGTGTATCTAAAGGGTGGGTGTGTCACGACCACAGGGTAACGGGCTCGGCGATGGCCTTGCGTGGGATTCCAGGAGAAAGGGCGGAAGACAGGCTGCAGAACAGCTTGCACAGCTCGCACAGCTCGTATTAAAACACTTATGAAGCACACGATACGTTTTTAGCGAACTTGGCTAGATAGCGAGAACTTGCAGTGTTCTCTCGCAAGTAGGATCGTGCCTGGTTTTAAAGTTTTTTTATTCTTTGTGGTTTTAGCATTTAACATACGGTAGTGAACATTTGCTTACTAATTGTGTGATGAGAGCCCCACACACACACCGCCCCCAGGACCAGCCAGAACTGTTGATGGCGTGAGTGAGGCTGACGCCTGGGCAGGGTAGAGGTGGCAGGGAGAGGAGAGGGCAGCCCCGAGCGAGCGGTGTGGTGGCAGGAGGCCCCCGTCCACCCAGCCCCTCTGACCTGGATGAAAGGCTCTCCTTTTCCAGACCCAGCCCTGTCACTCTTGCTTTCATTAGCCTCGTCTGTTCCCCTGTTTGTCCCTGCCGTTCCCAGTCTTCAGGCTGCATCCCCCTTGGAAAGGGTTCCTTCGGAGGCCAAAGCTGTTCCGCTGCCCTCCCCTCCTCCGCTGCACCCCCCCACACTGCCCTCCTGCCGTTTTCCCCTCAGCACCTGCTCTTGTGCCCTCTCCTGAAGCCTGTCCCCTCCTCAGCTCAGGGCTCTGCTGTCTGCAGTGCCCTCCTCTTCTGGCTCTGTTCCCATCAGGGTCTCGGAGGGACCCTCAGAATTGCTGCACCTGGTGGACGGCTCTCAGGCCTCAGGGCCTGGGCCTGTGTGGACTCTGGCTCCCTCCTCGCTTGCTCCTCCGACTTCTGGATGTTCTGACCCTTCCCTCCCATTTCCACGTCTGTCTGGCTCCGTGTCGGTTGCCCGCTGACCCGGCCCTTGCTCTGGGCTCTGCTGGCGCCAAAACTGTGACACTCGTTTCACAGCTCAGGTGGGCTTCCCAGTAGTACACGAGTGTTGATCTCTGTCTAGAGGTGTTACAGCATCCCATTAAAAGCCTAACAGAGGTTTTTGTAGGTGAGCACGGGCTTATTCAAAAACTGGTTCTAAAACTTACGGAGAGGCGAAGGACCTAGAATAGCTAAAATAGTTTTTTAAAATCATAAAACCGGGGGAGTCACCGTGCCTGGTTCTGAGACTCGTGGTGTCGTTGTGTGGACTGGATGGTGTGGCCCGGGCGGGTCCTGGGGTGGAGCAGGGCTCAGGGATCGCCCCGCACAGCTTCTCTGAAAGCGGGGCGGGGTGGAGGTGCCTCGGGTTCCAGGCGCGCCTCCTCCCGGGCCCGGTGCTCTCAGTTTTGTTTGTCTGTGCCGGGGCTCAGTGCCCACAGACACTTGGAATGAAGCCAGAGGAGAGGCTCAGGGGCCTTTCACGCCCTCGGATGCACCTCCCGGCCTGGGACGGACCCTCTGAGGTTGGGAGTGTGCGCCTGGGTGCGAGGAGAACTGCAGGCCCCGCCACCGTGGACCCTGCTCGTGGCTCTGCCTGAGCCCCTCGCTGTGCTCTGCTGTGCCCGGAGCCCTTCCCTCTGGGGCCTGGTGGGTGGTGCCGACGGGTCCCCTCTGGATCAGCCAGGCGGGTTCGCCACCCCGCACCCTCGACTGAGCGAGACAGTGTCCCTGTGGTGTGAGCCCACTGCTTCCCGTCACGACCGTCCCACCATGGTCTTCTCTGGGCCGAGCGCCTGTTCCCATCTCTTCGCTTTTTCCATTTTGGACTTTCTCAGTATTTGTGGGGGCAGGTGTGCTCTTGCGTCACTTTTAGAGTTAGTCCCTTGCTGGCGGGCTTGTCTGTGTGCCGAGCTGTCCTCGCAGGTGACACTGGCCCGTCACCCCTCCACCCCCGACAGTGAGAGTGGAAGCAAGAGCACGCCAGGTAGCTGGGATACGGCAGCCGCTACAAGGTGGTGGGAGGCCTTCCGCCAGTGGGGCGCGGGAGCAGAGACCTGCGGGGCTGGGGGGACAGCTGGGAGCTCCAGTGGGAGGACAGGGCAGCGCCCCCAAGCTTCGCTGTACATGCATACATGCACACGTCTCTGGGAATCCTGTGAAACGCACGTTCTGCCCTGCCGGTGTGGGTGGGCCCAAGGCTCTGCATTTCCAACAGACTCCCAGATGTCACCGTGAGAGCAAGGGGGTGAGGCCTCCAGTGGGGACGGGATGGTGGGACCTGGAGCTGGGTGGGCAGGGATGGAAGCAGGGGGCCCGGTGAGGTCACTCCAAGCTTTGGGGGTGCGTCTATGGGAAGGTGGGGCCGCTGGGATTTGCTGATGGAGTAGGTGTGATACGGGAGCAGGGGCTCCCCCAGAGTTTAGTCTGAATAACTAAGAGGACGGAGTTGCTGCTTGAGGGAAGGAGCAGGAATTCCATCTTGGACCCGTCTGGGGCAGTGTTGCCGGGAGGTCAGTACGCAGGTCCGGAGCTGGGGGGAGGGTCCAGAGGTGCAGGGAGAATGCCAGAAGGAGCCGGGCTCGGGTGGGGCCTTGAGGGACGGTTGTGAGGCCTGAGATGGGGTCACGTGGCCCAGCGGGGATGTCTGGTGACTTCAAGGTCAGGAATTTCACATAAAGGAGAGGGAGCATCTGGCAGGACTTCGAGGGGAGCAGGGGTCAGAGTTTTGTTGTTCACTTGTTTTTAAGGGGGGGAAATGGCAGCGCGTTCGCCTGCTGCTGGGTGTGGTCTGGTGGAGGAGAGGCAGGCGGTGCGGGAGTGAGGGGACCAGAAGAGCTGCCACTCTCGGGGGTGGACGTGGGGCCAGCGAGGAGCCCGTGCAGGTTCTGTCCTGATGCTCTGCTCTCGGGGAGGGGGGCACACGAGGGTGGAGGAGGGACATGAAGCCGGCAGCGGGGGTTAGGGCCCCCCTAGGTTGGTGGTCTGAGCCCCGGTGAGATGTGTGTGTTCCAGGGATGGTCGGCTGGTGGGTAGGGGGTGGGGAGACCTAGCTGGGCAGGGCGGCCAGGCCGGGACCCTGAGGGCAGTGAGGGCCTGTCGCACTCTGAACGATGACAAGGCTCCTTCTCTGTTCTGATACAGGTGGCTATTATCATGGAAAACTAATTTTTCCCAGAGAATTTCCTTTTAAGCCTCCTAGTATTTATATGATAACTCCCAATGGAAGATTTAAGTGCAACACAAGGTAAGGCGTCCAGGGTGCTTCTGAAGTGGGTCTGGGGTCCTGAGGAGTGTGCACCCTGTTGACTGGGTCCCTTTCTTCAGGCTGTGTCTTTCCATCACGGATTTCCACCCAGACACGTGGAACCCGGCCTGGTCCGTCTCCACCATCCTGACGGGGCTCCTGAGCTTCATGGTGGAGAAGGGCCCCACCCTGGGCAGCATCGAGACTTCGGACTTCACAGTGAGCTGGGGGCGGGAGGGGGGGCAGTGTGGTTGGTCTCCACAGCTACTGTGCCCAGTCAGGACGGCGACTCCTTGTTACCAGCCTTTCACTTCTCTCCCGTTTTAAGTAGGGGTGAGGTCTAGCGTCATCAGTGGGTGACACAGGAAGGTAAACAGCCTCAGGAGACCGCACGTCAGCTTGCCGTGAGGAGCACGCTTGCGGAGTCCTTTCCGCACCGCGAACACAACGGCCCTCGACTGTCAGTCAGTCTGTTGTTAGAACGGGAAAGAATTGAAATTAGCCTTCGGGCTGATACGTCTCCTTTTTTCTTCCTAGAAAAGACAACTGGCTGCACAAAGTTTAGTGTTTAATTTAAAAGACAAAGTGTTCTGTGAGTTGTTTCCTGAAGTTGTGGAGGTAAGAAAGTGAAAGTTGGCCATTAGTTTTGTTGTCCCCACGTCGGGGACACTTCGGTTCGATACTTTCCACAGAGAACGTGCGCTCCTGTGCGTCCCTGTGCTGCAGAGCGGGAGTGGGGGGATGTGTTTCGGTGCAAAGACCTGACCCTCTCCTCCGGGGCCTGGGGGTTGGATGGTGGGTTGGAGACGGGGAGAGGTCAGGGGAAGGCCGCGGGGCCTTCGAGGTCCTGGGTGGGCCAGGGGTGAGGGGCAGGGATGCTTGCTGGTCTTGGTGCCGGAGCAGAGAACCTGGCCATGAACAGGAGGCTGAGCCACACGGAGGTCGGGGCCCTGGTGGTTCAGAGTAGCTCGGACCTGGCTCAGTCCTAGCTCGTGAGGTGTAGGCTTGGCGGTTTTGGCAAGTCATGTGGCCTCCACGTCTGTTAAACAGGATTAGCAGCGGCATTGCCTCCGAGGGCAGTTGTCAGGACGAAACGTGCAGCCATTGCCCGCCGACCCTGCAGGGTCTCTGTGGTAGACCGCAGTCCCCTCCGTAGCCCTGAAGGAGCTGGCTCGTTTCAACCAACCTTTGTTTCTTGCTGTTTTTGTCTTAGGAAATTAAGCAAAAACAGAGAGCACAAGACGAGCTCAGTAGCAGACCCCAGGCTCTCCCCTTACCAGACGTGGTTCCAGACGGGGAGACGCACCACGGCCAGAACGGGCTTCCGCTCCTCAACGGGCACGCGCCGGGGGCTGGGCCACACCTCGCTGGGCTCCAGCAGGCCAACCGGCACCACGGACTCCTGGGCGGTGCCCTGGCGAACTTGTTTGTTATAGTTGGGTTTGCAGCCTTCGCCTACACGGTCAAGTACGTACTGAGAAGCATAGCGCAGGAGTGAGCCGCCGCCACAACCAGCAGAGGTGGTCGGAAACGAGGGACGCTGGGCCTGAGCTCGACGTGGGCTGGCTGGACGTGCCGCCGAGCACTGGGCGGGCTTGCCTGACTCCTGGGGTTAGCTTTTTAAAAACCTTCAAAAGGAAAACAGAAACCAAAGTGTGTAGTTGGATTTGGAGACGTGAGACTCCCAGCCCCCATTCTGCCCTGGCATCCGTCGGGGGCTCTGAGGCTCCATGTCCACAAGAGGGCCTCACGCTTTGGTTTTTATAGCTTATCTCCTGTATTGTCTTTTGGACCTATTTTAGTAACCTGTTTTTCATTTTATTAGATTTGGTCACTGAAAAATATACAACTCGATGTCTATCCAACACTCTGCGTGCGTTCTTAGTGTGGAGCTCTGACTCGGCAGGCAGTGCCGGGGGCCCGGCAGGGTGGCCCGGGGCTCGCTGGCCGGGGGCGGCCATGGGTGGTCAGGGGATTGGGCTTTGGCATTTGTGTTCACTTAGAATGAAGCAGGTTCCTCCTGGGAAAAAGCACGTGCGTTCTGTTTTGCTGAAGTTGAGAATCTGCTTCCTGTCTGACCACAGGCTGTCACCGGGGCTGAGCTGTGCGTCCTGCGCGGTCACGCTGCCGGCTTCCTCTCACCCCCGTGGCTTCCCGCGGGCTCCCACTGGCTGCGCTAATGGAAGGAGGAGAGCCCCCAGTGGGCCCCTGGGTCCCACCTGCCGGACGGGCTCTGCACACGTGGGGCTTCCCAACACACGTGGTCCAGCTCTTTGGTTTGCCCTGGAGACAGGCTCACACATTCCCTTTCACAGCGGATCCGTGACCGGATCTTAGAGGCTGGCCGCCCGGGAAGGACAGCCGGGTTCGGGGGCAGTGCCGGTGGGCGTCGTCTCAGACCTGGGGCCTGCGCCTCCTGGATCGCCGGCGTCTCCCTGTCCTCGTCTCTGCGAATGGCGTCCCTGCACGGTGTTTGGAAGGCGCCGCA
This sequence comes from Platanista minor, assembly GCA_004363435.1. Taxonomy (NCBI): domain Eukaryota; kingdom Metazoa; phylum Chordata; class Mammalia; order Artiodactyla; family Platanistidae; genus Platanista; species Platanista minor. The sequence continues at coordinate 5,694 of RJWK010062391.1, read as the reverse complement.
GCCGGGCGCCACCGCACGGCACCCTGTGGCCTCACTGCGGAGAGAGGCCGGCAGGGGAGCCATGCGCAGCCTGGCGTCGGCGCATCTTTGATGGTCTTTGTTTTTTGATCAGTTCATTTAAAATTGCTCTTTGATTTACCGCTTGTGTGTATTCAACCCGCTCCTGTGAAAAAGAGTCTTTCGTTTTGTCTCTGTTCCTAGATTTGGTGCTCTTGGGGTCTGTATACCACAAGTCCCTCTCCGCCCAGCACTGGGTAGCCCGTGGGCAGCTGGGTGTCCCGCGACCCGTGCTGGCTGGACCCCGGTGGCGGGGTGGTGCTGTGCTGCTGGGCCCGGACCCTGACGGGTGCGGCTTTGCCAGGCCTCCCTCCGTCCACTGCCGGCCCGAGGGTGTGTCTGTGGAGGTTGGTGCCCCTTCCAGATGCGCCGTGTTTCCTGAGGTTCTTCGGAGGTGGAACGTTTGGGGAATAGAAATTACTTGAGATGTGTGTTTTCTTTTCTGTGTGTGTGTGAAATCTCAACTTTTAAAAACTTCAGTCAGCGGTGGGAGCAGATCTGTGCTGTACAGAGGCTCCCCCTGGCGCCCGTGGCGGCTTGCTGTCTGATGTGACCCCCAAATAAAACATGACCTTGTCCTGTCGGGCCTGTGTCTCTCCCTCAGAAGGTTCTCCCAGGCCCAGGTTTGGGGTGTCACCTGGCAGACGCAGCTCGGAGGTCTCGGTCTGAGAGGCTGGTGCGGCTCCCCCCCGGGCGGTGGGCAGGCAGCCTGCTGAGGGCTGTGCCGGGGCTCCGAGGGCCCGTCCTCCCCTGCGGAGGCGGTGTGTCCATGGTTGGGTCGTGGGCAGCTGGCCTGAGCCTCCCCGTGGGCAGTCGGTGGCTGTGGTGGCTGGGAGGCGTGGATGCCTCGAGCAGGCTCCCTTTGGTCCAGCCTCACTGGGGGAGCTGGGACCCACAGGACCCACGGGCTGGTCCCCGGAGCCTGGCGCGGCTGCCGTGTCCACATGGCCCAGGCCAGCAGGACACAGGTGCCCAGCCTGGGAGAGGAGGGGTTCTGTCTGGCAGCCCTTTGGCCGGCTGTTGGCCGCAGGTCATGTGGAGGGTCGCAGCGGGGATGGCGCAGCGGGGGCTTCTGTAGCGTGACTTCCTTGAGACCCGGGCTCACCAGCCGGACACTCGACCCCCCACAGTGAGTTCAGGAGTCACTGGGGCCGGCCGCTGCCGTCCTGGGTGGTGACCACCTCCACCCGAGCCAGGAGGGAGGGCCCGGGCGTCCTCCGGCAGACACTCTTCACGTCGTCCCCCCAGCTTGTGTCTGGGGCGGCTCTGCCTGTAGCTGTCAACTGTGGACGTGGCCTGGGGCCGGGGTCTCCTTCCCTGTTGTTCCTGCTGGACGTCTGCCAGTGGGGGAGGGTCTGGAGGGTATCCTGTGCTGCCCCCCAGGGTAGTGAGCCGTGCCACCTTCCTCAAGTCTGGGCTGCAGGCAGCAGGTCCTTGAGGGCCAGCCACAGCTCTGACGGCCCCGTAGCCCCGGGCTGCACCAGCCGAGGGGTGGCTGGCCGTGGGGGTCCTGCCTTAGGCATCGAGCCTCCACCTGGGCCCCCACTGGAGCCTGTGGGTGCCACCTGGCTACGGCCGTCTTGCTGTCTGCAGCCCAGAGGTGAGGAAGGGCCCCAGTTCCCCCGGGGAACCCACCCACCGTCACTTGCTCTCCTCGGCTGGCTCGTCTGGCTGCGCACAGCTACTGGGGGGGACAGGCCTGGGGACTGGAGAGCCCAAGGGGCCTGGCTGGGTGAGGGCAGCCCCTCAGTAAGGGTGGGACCCTGTGCCCAAAGAAGAGGAGGGGGCAGAAGGGCTCTGGGGCAGCCATGTGCCACACCTTTCCTCCCAGGTCAACCAGTCTCCCCTGCTGGCCCCGCTCACCCCAGGTCTCCGAGGCTGGGACGGGCTGGGAGCCTGGTGGGTCGGCGCCTGCGGCAGCACCAGGACCCTAGGGTGGGGGCACTGCAGCGGGGCCAGAGGGAGCAGGATCCGGGAGAGGTGGTGAGGAGAGAGAGAGAGGGGTCGTAGGAAGCGGCCGAGGGGCTGTGATGGAGTGCTTCCCGCCCGCGGCTTCGGGGCCCCGCCCTGAAGGGGCTGCGGCGGAGGCGCAGCCTGGCCCCTCCCCTCCGGCAGTAGCAGTGTGGGTCCCGCCCCCGTCCACGCCCCCGGGCCGCCCGAGAGCCCTCCCCCTTGGAGTCCGCCGGCTCTGGGGAGGAGGGGAGGGTTTATTTGGTGGCAGCGCGGGCGACAAGGGCACTGCTCACGAGGGAACCTGCGGGTACAGGGGCGCGTCCTCCCGCCTCCCTCGCTAGCCCGGCTCATCCTGCGCAGACATGCTCCAGTGGTGGCCGGGCAGCCCTCGGGGCTGTGCTCCCGCGCCTGGGCTCTGAGTGCCTTCGGGCGCCTGGGCTCACAGGACTGAGCTGCCGCCGGCTCCGGACCCGGCAGCCAACATGCGCTGGGTCTGGGTGGCCGCCGCGGCCCTCCTCTGGCCGCAGCTCACGCTCCTCGGGGGCGTGAGGGCCCGGCGGGAGCCCAAGAGGTCACGGAAGCCCAGCCAGCACCCCACAGCCCCCAACGCCACCACATCCAGCAGCGAGGGGCTACTGGGCTTCCCCAAGGTATGCAGGGTCCGGGCGCACGTGGGCGCCATCCTCCCACCTGCAGGCTCTGCCCGCTGGACTCTCCAGGCCTCCCCTCCCCGTCTGGGTGGGGTGGGGCTTTGGGCAGGAGCCACAGACAGCAGTGTGGATCGGGCTGGCCTCGAGGACCCTCTCTGGCCCTGGGGCGGGGGGTGGGGGCGTGGAGGGGCTTCCCGGTGGGCTACATTGAACCCTTTGAAGCCCCAGGGACCATCATGCCCTGAGCAACCTGCTGCCATTTGGTGTGACTGCAAACTGGGGAGGTGCTTCGGGCAGCCGGTTCAGAACCCCTGCTGCAACCCAGGTGCCCCAACTCCTGCCGCCGGTGAGGCCAAGGCTAGCCCCTGCCTGACCCGCTGCTGGGCAGCCAGCACCCCCTACAGCCTCTGGCATGGGACGTGCTCCAGGCCTGGGAGGCCCCCGGCCCAGCCTGCCCCCGTCCTTCTGAGAGGAGCTTCTTGAACCTGCCTCAGCCCTAGGGTTCCACCCTCTTGGGCTGGGGCTCCCTGAGGGGATCTTAGAGCTGACCCCAGCAGCGCAGGCCTGGTGGCCACTGGAGTGAAGCGGCAGTTGCTGGGCCAGGCCCCCTGCCAGCCCTCGAGCCTTTGATCCTGGCCTCCCACCTCCCGAGGGCGTCTCCGTGGCGGCCATCCCAGCCGCTCTCGGCCGGCCGCAGCCCCACTGGAGCCGGAGGCGCCGTTTTCCAGCTGGGTAGGCCGAGGAGAGTGAGTCCTCCTCAGGCCCTGCTGCCAGGGGAGTGGGCTGCCAGCAGGTTCTGGAGCAGGCACGCGAGCTCTTGAGCCAGGCTCCTGGGGGAGGGGTCCTTGGGGACAGTTCCTGCCCTGCCTGGCCCACCCGGCCCGGCCTGCCCCTCCAGAGCCAGGGCAGGGCAGATAGGGGGCTGTCCCTGGCCATGCCACCCCCGCCACAAGACGGCCCTCCCCAGGCGTCAGGAGCCTTGTTCCTCCTGCTGGGGCTGGGCTCCTCCCCCACCTGCCCCCCCGGGTCCTCCAGCATGGCTTGGGTCTGTGGCGGCCAGAGGAACAGGCGGCCAGCAGAAGTGAGGACCCGGAAAGTGTGGAAGTTCCTGGCTCCCCTCCCTTCTCTGGTGGGCCCCTCCCAGCTCCCCAGGGTAAAGGCCTGCCCTGGGAGCCTGGGCCGCCGTCGTGTTTGGCGCTGGGGGCTGACCGCTGGACCGGACCTTGGCCAGCACCCCTCTTTTTGCCTGCCTGGACGGCTCTCCGGGAGTAGCCAGGGCTCCACTGGCCTTGTGGCAGTGGCTCTCTCCTGCCAGACCCGAGTCTGCTGCGCTCCTGGCCACTTCAGGGACCTCTGTGTGAGGCTGGCACACAGACCGGGACGCAGAGAGGGACCGAGCCCCCGGCACACGCCCCTCCCCGGCACGGCACGCTGTCTCGTTCTCTGACCTTGGGGCTGGTCAGTGCCCCTGCCTCTCCCGCTGCCCTGCTGCAGAAACTGGGTGTAGGAGGGGGCCTTGCAGGGTCCGATGCTGGGCTTGCCAGCTGGCACACCCGATGCCCAGCACAGAGCGGGACCTTGCCCACTGCCCCGAGCCTCACACGGCTCTGGAGAACTCACTCCTGCCCACCACTGCCTGCCTCAGCCGGGACTGGGCCCCTGTCAGGACACGTGGGGCCCGGCCCCGTGTGCACACGGGTGGGCCCGTCTGCTTGGGAACGGTTGCTGCAACACAGCAGCGGACCCGAGGCTCCTGGACGTCGGGCCCGGGCCTGAGTCCCGGGGGTGGCCTGCGGTGCCCCATTGCCACCTTCCTTGTGTCTGCCCAGGGTCCCACAGTTCCCTGTTCTCCCCCGGGGGCAGCGGGGCAGGGCCCCGCGGGGCCTGGTGGTCAGCACCCTAGCCCTGTCCTCTGACCCTTCAGCTGCCTGAGGCCTCAGGGCCTGAGTTCACAGATGCCCACATGACATGGCTGAACTTTGTCCGGCGCCCCGATGACGGGGCCTCAAAGAAACGGTGCCGAGGCCAGGACAAGAAGTCGGTGAGCCCCGGGGTCTAATCCCAAGACGGGGGTGGCTGTGGCCCCACCACGACCCTCACTTTCTCCTGCTTCCCCCCAGCGAGGTCCCCCCGGCCCCCCAGGACCCCCCGGTGCGGAAGTCACCCAGGAGGCTGTGCTTCGGGAGTTTCGGGGGATGCTGAAGGGTAGGCCCCCCTCCGCCCACTCTTCTTCCGAGGCTCAGGAGGCCACCCTGGGGGCACCCCGAGCTGAGCCGAGCCACCCCTTCACCCTGTCCCCACAGAGGCTACCGAGCATCGGTCCTCGGCGCTGCTGGGCCCCCCGCCGCCCAAGGGGACGGAGAAGTGGCTGGTGTCCGAGGCCTTCCACTGCCGGCTGAAGGGCCCAGTGCTGGTGGATAAGAGGACACTGGCGGAGCTGCAGGGCTTCCAGGCTGTGAGTGGGTGGGGGGGGGGGCAGCCTGGGGGCTTCCACTGCAGGTGCTCAGGCCCCAGCAGGGTCAGCTGGGGGGCAGTAGGCTGGCTGGGCCCCACAGGCAAGCAGGCCCACAGCTACCGCTGGGCATCCCGGGCCCACGCATGCCCCACCAAGGCTCGCGGTGGGGTCCGAGGTGGCCAGGGGCAGGCACACCCTCCCCTCTGGAGGTCCTTGGGGCCCCGATCTGTGCCTAGAGGCCTGGGTGGGCGCAGATGCAGGGGTCACCCCTCTGTCCTGCCCACCTGGGGCCTCTTTGGGTTGGGGGCTGTTGGTCTCAGGTGCCTCCCCCAGGCTGGGTGTGGGAGGTGAGGGTCCAGACTCTGTAGCCCGCGTCCCCCTGCTGTCCCTTCAGCCCGCTGCCCAGGGCGCCTTCCTGCGGGGGTCTGGCCTGAGCCTGGCCTCCGGTCGGTTCACGGCCCCAGTGACCGCCATCTTCCAATTCTTCGCCAGCCTGCACGTGGGTGAGCGGGGCCAGGCCAGGGTGCGTGGTGGGGGGGGGCGGTTGGTGGGGGCTGGCCTTCCGGGTGGCCCCCGGCG
>RJWK010062390.1:0-12821 GCA_004363435.1 Platanista minor | reverse complement strand
AACATTGGCTCTTTCACAGAAAAGTCCACGTGTCTCCTGTATACCTTAAACTTACTCAACACTGTATGTCAATTTTTTCTCTTTTTATTTCTCAATAAAAAGAAATAAAGTCAATTGTATCTCTCTCTCTCTCTCTCTCTCTCTCTCTCACACACACACACACACACACACACACACACACACACACAAGTTCACATGCCTTATCTTCTGATTATTTTGATTTGTTTTTCTCCTCCCTGAGTTCTTGGAGAATTTAATGATGATGTGTTTTAATTCATTGATTTATTTCTTTGGATTTCACAAAGTTGCAGGTAGTGATTAATATTGTTTAGGGTAAACATTAAAACCTATTGCACTTATTCTGGTTCTCTTAGGAATTTCTCTATCTCATATAGTGCTGGTATGGCTACTAGTTATGGTACCCAACTCCAGTGTCAGACACAGGAATATGTATTTGACAATCATAGTACTGCATCCCAGTGAGTACAGTGATAATTTCAGATATGAATATTTGACTTTTTCCAAGGGTAACATTTTCCTTGGGATATTTTGGGGGAATGTGAGGGATTTTTCCCTTTAGCATGATGAGCTAAAAGCATGTAGGGTTTCTGATGAATATCTCCCCAGGTAATTTAAAAGTCTGAATAGAGTAAGAAAGATTGGAGCCAAAGTCAAAGAAAAACAGAGACAAGAAAAGTTGCAAAATAGATAAAGTTGATGACATCATTTGACGTTCAGGATCAATCCATGCCTGAAACTAAGTTTATTCCTCAGGAATATCCAGTTATGTGATCCAATAAGTTCTTCAGGTTAATCTATTCTATTCAGTGAAACCAAGAATAGTAATTATTACATCGAATTTGCCATTACTGCCTGTTGTATTCTTCACTTTAGTGATGCATTTTCCATTTCCAATGTGAACACTCTGCTGGTCCTACATTCCTCCTCTTCCATGACTCTATGCTGTAGTTTCATAAATGAGATGAGAGATTTTCAAGCATTTTCTTTCAGGTTATAGTCTTTCAAAAAAAAAAGAAATTACTTCTCTGAGATATCAGGTGGTTCTTTTCTCTATTACTGAATCTTTTCAAATGTCTGTTCATAAATATGTTTTATTATTGTTGTTCACTTAAAATAGTGAATATTGTGTCTATGGGTTAATACAGCTTTTTTCCATAGATTTTGTGCACATTCTTTTGGTCTTTTAGGCATGGATGAGAGAAATGATGGGCAATTCAATCTGACGAAACTTTTAGTTTCTAAGATTAAGGATCCAGTAATCAGTCAGATCAAGAAGGGAGTTACTACCAAAGGAATCACAGAAGGTAGTTTTGATTATTTCTCAAGTTTTTATTTTATTTTACTGTATTTATTATGCAAACCCAAAGTGATCCAAGTTACTACTCCAACTTCTCAATCTGTCAAAATCCCTGCCTGACAACTGATTATTCTCCAACTTTACTTGTCGTGTTTTCTATATAAAATATTAGCTAAAATCGAGCATTATCAAGGCATCCCTAATTTTGTGGAGTTCGAAATTAGGTAACAGATCTATATTTTTTCTCTCTCTACCTGTTCAGAGATCATCATTTCTAGCTGCCCTAAGAAAAGGGTGCTAGTGGACATTTAGGCGTCTACTGAGAGCTGCCAGTTATGCATAGTTCACACCTGTGTAATTGTAACCGTAACTGGCTGGTCCTCCTTGAGCCCATTCTTGATAGCATTGTATTTTGATGAAATGTTTAGAATTACTGATTTGTGCATTGTACCTTTCCCTAGAACTGAATAATATTATAGATAGTTTCCTATTATATAATAGTAGTAATAATACTAATAATAATAATGAGAAGAAGAACAACAAGAAGTTATATTTAAATTTAAATTTTAGAAACAATAGTAGCTAAATGGATTTGCGGGGATTGCTGTCTTAAAACCCAAAGTGGTGTGGTCAGATTTCTCATAAGTAGTGTTGCCAAAATTATAAAATGCAACAGCACAATTTACTTGGTAGATTGTTGTGAGTAGCCTCTCCTTCCTATAATCTAAGGCTTGCATTAAAAAAAAATAATTCTTCTAGCAGTTCAGATAAAATCATTTTTCTTCTCTATCTTCCCCTTTATTATTCTACCTTTTGGAGGCAAGTATATATATATATATTAGTCATAAGTGTTTCATCACAGAATGTGACATAATTGGCAACTCACTGAAGACATGGGAATTTTCTCTTGTCTGCAGAGTAATAATTTCTTATAATAAGAAACACATGTGAGGATTTTTTTAAAAACTATGTCTAGACTTGGGATCTTTCCCAAGAGAGCTTCCAGGTGTTTATCTAAGCATAACAGGCCAAATTACTACATTTCAGAGGCTGGGAAATAGGAATGGCATAACAAAAGTATAAACGAGACTGGACAGCCTCATAATTCTAAAATGAATTTGGAAATTGGAGAACATTGAATGAAATTAATATGCTGGAACTATGGGTTGAATTTAATGTGAATTTCTATTTGTTAATCTTCACTGGATGCTATTGCTCTGAATTCTTTTCCACATTTGATTCTGCTTTATCACATAATATGTAGATTTCCCTAACTTCGTGCAAAACGTTCACAGTAAGCCTGTGTTCTCAAATCACTTCATACCATTGCACTAATTCAACGATAAATTTGCAAGGCTTACTTAGATCTCGAATCAGAAAAACTCCAAGAGTACCAATGGTAATTCCTCATAGAAAGCTTATTCATAAAGTTCCCTTTTCCTCCTTGAATGAATAAACTAAACTCTTCAAGATTCTCAAAAGAAAATTGGCTGTGGCAGTCACTACCTATTTATTGTCTTTCACCCAAATCCACTCTTGCAGGCTGTGTCTTGTGATTCTCGGTCTTGGAGTATGTTTCTTTGCCAGATGACTTCATGGTAAGTCCTGCCAATATGGAGGGCAAGGGGGATCTCAGAGGATAGAGATAGGAGAGAACTTCTTTTCTCTTTTCTGCATACTGTTCTTGCTAGTGTCGCCTCAACAGTGGCACCGCTCCCCAGCAGCAAAAAGTAGTTCTAGATTCCACCTCCTTTCAGCACTCCCAAAATTTCTATCATCATGGACCTTCCGAGTTATTTCAGCTGCAGGGGTCCGAGTTCCAGCTCAAGACCTTTTATGTTAGGAATTGGCTGACGTTTCATGTTTGACAATTATGAAACATCTATCTTGCCACAAAAGTCAATATATTAGTTAAAAATGTTAATATGAAAGATCTTAAACATTGGTAAGGCAACCATGTGTCAATAGGATATATGAACTTTTAAAAATTAATGTAGATATAATTCTGACAACATTAATTTTTTACAATTTTAATAGAAGCAAAAATACTGGAATCATTTTGTACTTTGTTGAAATGCAGAACATAAATCGTCTTACTTGGATACACGATATGTAAATCTGATCATTCTTCCAGGCTTAAAAGAATATTAAAGTTTTACATAGGAGAGTTTCAAACATTATTTTAAAGTACTTCTTTATACGGACATTTTTTTCAAAATCCTATATCTGACCTCTGGTTTGATGCTTACTCAATGTTGCCATTATTTTCCATATTACTTTTTCTCAAAATGGAGGACACAACTTATTAAGACCAGTGCCTGTATGAATACTTATAGCAATATTCAGAATAAAGACAAAAAAATCTAAGCTTTCCTGATTTGGTATTCTTCAATTAAGGAAGAAAATTGTTGAGAAAAAATATTTATTGCATTTTGAATCAGATTCAGCAGGTAAATGAGAGTTAGATTTTTGAGTCTTCTGGAATCCATCCTATTGCCACAGACCCCTGAGGGGCTAAAGAGTTATTATATTTGAGACTCCATATGTTTTATGAATGCTTTTCATCCCCAGATGTTAGAAGTTCTTCAGTATCATGTTGAAATCTGTACATTTCTTATGTTAAAAAGTGGTCTTCTTTATTGAATTTTGAGTAAATTGGAAACCATGGTTGTGGTCCTTTATAAGCAAATTTGAAAGCCTGTCTTAATTTTTCAGGATTCAGTTCAAAGTAAGACCTTGAATGGACTTTATCCGAGGAATAAAAGGAATTTTTGTAAATGTGCTTTCCATATTTCATGTATTTATTCATTCATCTGTAGATACATTCATTATTTACATGTTCATTCTGTCAATAAATACTTATTGAGTCTCTACTATATGCTAGACAATGGACCAGGGCTGGGGATAAAGCTAGGAACCAGAGGGACACAGTCCCTGCCCTGGTGCTACATACAGGCTCCTGGAAGAGAAGTAGTAAAGAAATAATTGTCATTGAGAGCTTATCTAAAAGAGGAATAGCAAGACACTAAGCGGGTGTGCAATAGTGGAGTCTGGCATCTTCTTGGTAGAGGTAGAAAGATCTCTCTGAAGTCCTATGTGAGCTGTGAGATGAAGAATGATACTTGTACGTGAAATTTGTTTTCTTAAATCCTATTCTAATGAGAACTTCCTAGTATAAGTGGGCAAAAGCAGGGCTTCCCTGGTGGCGCAGTGGTTGAGAGTCCGCCTGCCGATGCAGGGGACACGGGTTCGTGCCCCGGTCCGGGAGGATCCCACATGCCGCGGAGTGGCTGGGCCTGTGGGTCGTGGCCGCTGGGCCTGCGCGTCAGAAGCCTGTGCTCCGCAGTGGGAGAGGCCATGGCAGTGAGAGGCCCGCGTACCGAAAAAAAAAAAAAAAAAGCAGAATGAGCATTGGAGACTACAAAACAGTCCTTATAATTTTCATGATGACGACATGGAACTTCTACAAGATAAAGGGCATGTGCAAATTTTCCCTCTCATTATCAAATAGAAAATCTGACCTTGACAGGTGATTTCTGTTCACGAACAACCCTCAGGAATCAGAGGAGCCACCACTGACCATTGGAATGATTTCGTATAACCTCTCTTGATAATTCAAATGAATTGCCCAGATCCACTTGAAAGGATGTTTAGAAAAATTTAGATGAATGACGATTAGTTGAACAAGATGAATTTTCCAACAACATTAAGTATCAAATTCAGAAATAAGTAAATGAGGTAAATACTATGAACTTTCTTCTTATGACCAAAGCAATGTTTTAATTAAAAAAAAAAATTGGCAATGCAATTTTCTGCAAACAAGCAGAAAGAAGAAAACTAAACTCACCCAATTCACCACTAAGAGATAAGCCCTGTCTACTTTCTGGTATAGATCTCCTGACTTAGTTCATGTGTATTTTTTTAAAGACAGGTTAAACATAATATCATGAGTAATACCCCTGGGAAGAGAAGAGGGTGATGAGTGAGAGTTTGTGCTACCCTGCTCTCCTGATTCATGGATCTGTACAGGTAATTTCACTTTCTTGGCCACACTTACCTCATCCATAAAATGGAGATAAACATCCTAACTGCATAATAGAGTTGTGGCCAAATTAACTGTTTTAATTCCTGAAATGGCTCAGAACCCTGGGTTTGCTGAGGGGCAGGGCCCTCCCTTAGGAAGTGGTCAATGTTTAGCTTCTCTGTCAGTGGTTTTCAAACTGTAGACTATGACCCATATTAACATGCCATGAAATTGATTTAGGTGTTGTGACGAGCATTGAAAAGGAAGAGATGAGGGAAGGGAGTAGGGAGTTCATAAAATTCTTGTTCAATGAATAGAAATGAACTAATAGAAGAAAGTCAGAGTTTTGTAAAATTTCTCTTTCAAGTATGGGCTGTGGGAGGGCTGGGAACTGCATCACTGATATATTTCTCAGTGTGGGTCACAATCAACAAATTGTGAGAACACTGTCTTAGATCATCACAGAGCCATGGCCTTGGGACCCACTTTTGCTCTCTCAATATATACCATGGACATCTTTCCACATCATCCAACATTCTTCTTTACAATTTTAAAATTTTATTTTTAAAAATTTTTTTGAAGTACAGTTGATTTACAATGTGTTAGTTTCTGGTGTACAGCAAAGTGATTCAGTTATATATATATATATATATTCTTTTTCAGATTATTTCACATTATAGTTTATTAAAAGATATTGAATATAGTTCCCTGTGCCATACAGTTGGACCTTGTTGTTCATCTTTTTTATTTATTTATTGTTTTTTGTGGTACGCGGGCCTCTCACTGTTGTGGCCTCTCCCGTTGTGGAGCACAGGCTCCGGACGCGCAGGCTTAGTGGCCATGGCTCACGGGCCCGGCCGCTCCGTGGCGTGTGGGATCCTCCTGGACTGGGGCACGAACCCACGTCCCCTTCATCGGCAGGCGGACTCTCAACCACTGCGCCATCAGGGAAGCCCTCATCTATTTTATATATAGTAGTTTGTATCTGTTAATCCCAAACTCCTAATTTATCCCTCCCCTGCCCGCTTCCCCTTTGGTAACCATAAGTATGTTTTCTATGTCTGTGGGTCTGTTTCTGTTATGTACAGAAGTTCATTGCATCGTTTTTTTAGATTCCATATATAAGTGATAACATATGATATTTGTCTTTCTATACAATTTTAATGGCTGCATAGTATTGACTGATATGGATAGAGCTTAAATTGCTTAATAAATCTCCTAATATTTTTGCTCAATCAGAGATTTTTTTTTTTAATAGAGAAGAGCTCAAGTAATTTACAGATTCTGTAGTCTTTAAAAAGACTATTCACCAAGTGCGTTACTCCACGATTTAAATTGTATACTTTGGAAGATACTCTGTTTAAATAGCTTCGTAAATCAGAAAAATATATATTTATGGGAGCATTTTTTATTATTATTATTATGTCTCCAGAGACTCAGAATGAATAGGATGCTTAAGATGGAAAACAAAAAGTTTGGGGCAGGGCTTCCCTGGTGGCGCAGTGGTTGAGAGTCCGCCTGCCGATGCAGGGGCCGCGGGTTCGTGCCCCGGTCCGGGAGGATCCCGCATGCCACCGAGCGGCTAGGCCCGTGAGCCATGGCGCTCATTCTGCGCGTCCGGAGCCTGTGCTCCGCAACGGGAGAGGCCATAGCCCTGAGAGGCCCGTGTACCACAAAAAAAAAAAAAAAAAAGAAAGAAAACATGTTTGGGGCAAGCTTTGTTCAGCTACTCCACCTGGCAGAGCTGAGCCAGAGGATGAAATGCTTTATGCCAGACCACACTGCTTTCTCCAGCCTCTGTTGCACATACATTTCAGTGTCTTTTTTGCAGGACACATGTGACTGTGGTTATGAAGCAAGGTCAGCTTTGCTTCAGTGCTGCTTTTCTGTTTTCCCCCTTCTGTCTCTCACTTTTGCTTTTGCTTGTTCATGTGTATGCGTGTGTGTGTGTGTGTGTATGTGTGTGTGTGTGTGTGCGCGTGCCTCTTCCAAGGCCACAGTGCAAAACCTGAGTCAGCCAACGTATGCAGAGGCCTTAGCATCGGCCAGGAGCCCATAGAAAGCTTTCAGTAACTTCAGTACACTCCTTGTCTCCTGTAAGAGTGGAGACTCAAAGACTTTGTCTTTCATGGCTTTTGGCTCTTAATAAATATTTATTAAATTGAACTGCTTGGTTCTCCATTGTTATTCATGTAATCTGGTTTCACAGACATTGACTTCCATACATGTGTAAAAGTATGCATTTCAGATGGGCAAAGGTAGTTTGATAAGATACCTTTAAGATACCTAAAAGTAAGATAATTGTATTCATTTATTCAAAAAAAAAAGATTTATTGAACATGTACCGTCTACAGGCACTGAAGTTCTAGGCAGTAGAGATAGAGCAAAGAACAAAATCAACAAATTGCTTCCCTTCTGAAGCCTGAAACTTGTAGAGGGGACAGAAAATAAACAAATAAGCAAATGCATGTATATAAAATGTCTGATGGTAATAAGTGTGAAACTGGTGTATTGAACAAGTACCAATGTCCATTCTCTCTCTTTCCTGGTTAAAATATATTGAGAAGAGTGAGCCTTCCTCTGCCCCTAGATGAATATTCCAATGAGTTCAAGACTTTTCTGCTCACACTCAGGTGAAAAACAAACAACAAGCCAACAAATAAAGTCGTATGATTCCTTGCAGTCACAAATACAATCTCAGTTTAGTAGTTAGAATGTCTATTCTTATTCAAGAATCAAAACTCCAGACTTGCACCAACATCACAGCTCTCTGATCTGCCCTGGCTGCAGCTGACTGTGCGGGCCATGGCAATGAGGGGTGTGAAATAGAGTTATCCTCTTTCTAACCACATGGCCTTCCCCAGATCCAAACTTCAGCTTCAGGCAGGCCCTCCGAGCTGGAGAGAGCTGACCCTGTCACTCGTGCTGGGCTTGGTGGATGGATAGTTACAGCTGAGTCTGCCTCTCAGGGGTGCATCTGTAGGTTCATCTTAGATCCTGAGCAGGGGCCCCTATTATAGCTGCTGAGTCCCGGGAAGTCATTCTTCCTGGGGAGACTTCACATGGCTACTGCTCTCTGCACCTTCATCCAGCAAATAGTCATGCATCATTTATTCTGGTAAACTCTGCAGGGCAATGTGATCCCAAAGCAGACAGCTGCATCCTGCCGCCCTAGGTCACCTTGGAATGCTCAGGCAGGAGTCGGTATTTTTCCCCATGCATCATCCCCACTGTGACCCCGGACAGCAGGAAGCCCTCAGATTCCTCTATCTCTAAGGCCTGAGACCAGAAGGTAAGGAGAATTCACAGCATAGTGACACACCTGTCCCCACAGGGGGAAAAAAGGGCTCCCCCAAAACTCTATCTGACACTTTGTATATTCTTTTTTTTAACATTTTTTATTGAAGTATAGTTGATTTCCAGTGATGTGCCAATCTCTGCTGTACAGCACAGTGACTCAGTTATACACATGTATACATTTGTTAAATTCTTTTCCATTATGGTTTATCACAGGATATTGAATATAGTTCCCTGTGCTATACAGGAGGACCTTGTTGTTTATCCATTCCATATGTAATAGTTTGCATCTACCGACCCCAAACTCCCAGTCCATCCCTCTCCCTCCCCCCATCCCCCTTGGCAACCACCAGTCTGTTCTCTATGTCTGTGAGTCTGTTTCTGTTTTGTAGATAGGTTCACTTGTGCCATATTTAGATTCCACATATAAGTCATATCATATGGTATTTGTCTTTCTCTTTCTGACTTACTTCACCTAGTATGATCATCTCTAGTTGCCCTTTGTATATTCTTGATATGGCTAAATCATGGAGCCATTTTTCCTACATGTTCTTTTTAGATTCTATCCAAGATGTGGGGAGGAAGCAATGTGTCTCACATTTCCTTTGGTGAAAGCCCTCGTACTCTGTTAAAAGTGAGCTGGGAGAAACCCATTCAAGACACGTACAGGGCTGGGAAGAAGAATCAGGGTGGATGGAGAGAGTGTGGGCTTGGGGGTGCAGGATGCTGTTTTATATGGTGGTCAGGGAAGACCTCTCTGAGAAGATAACAATTGAGAAGAGACTTTAACTGAAGTGAGGAAATGAGCCCTGGGGATATCTTTGGCAAGAACGTTCTAGACAAAGGGAACTACGAAGGAGAATCCCTGAAGCAGGAGCATTGGGAACACACCAAGAGAAGAGTCAGGAGGTCAGGAGGCTGGAGTCTAGTGAAAAGGGGATCCAGGAAGTGAGTCACAGAAGTGGCAGGACGACAGCTCACGTCCGGCCCCATTAAATCAAGGGTAACAACCTTTGGATTTTATCTGAGTGACAAGAGATTCCTAATTTCTTTGCTTTAAGTGGCAGGAAAACACAAGAGAGGAACTCTACCACTATAACTGAGCATAAAACATCATGAAATGTAGTATTACTTGGACCATCAGCTTAGATGATCAGTTGATAACTAAGACTCTTTATTTCAGCCTTCTGATTAGCACCCAAAAGAGACTGAAGACACTGTCAATGAATAAACAAGTGCTATCAGGTCCAAGTGATTTGCTCCTCGGATTTCCCTTTATTAACTTATATGTGGAATCTAAAATATGATACAAATGAACTTACTTAAGAAACAGAAACAGACTCACAGACATAGAAAACAAACGTATGGTTACCAAAAGGGAAAGAGTGGGGAGAAGGGGATAAATTAGGAGTTTGGGATTAACAGATACACACTACTATATATAAAACAGATAAACAAGGACCTACTGTATAGCACAGGGAACTATATTCAATATCTAGCAATAAATTATAATAGAAAAGAATATGAAGAATATATGTGTATATATATGTGTGTTTATATATCTGAATCACTTTGCGGTACACTAGAAACTAACATGACATTGTAAATCAAATCTATTTCAATAATTAATTCATTAATTAATTTTTTTTAAAAAGATGATCTTGAAAGGAGACTCATAGTTCTGATGTTTCATGCTCTCTTCTTAAATACGGGTTTAATATTGTTCTACACCCAGGCCCTCTCCTTCCCCGAACATCTGAATCCAGATGAAATGAGTAGGAAGTGATCAAAAGCAACACTGAAGTGAGCAAGAAAGTGACGGGACACAGCAGCTGGGTGCAGTCGGCCAGCCCGCGTCCTCCTCTGAGTCGGGATGGGGAGGTGGAAGGAGAAATACTGCCCTGAGGGGGCCCAGGCCTGTCTCACATGTGGAGCAAGCCCCTATGCTGCTCTGGAGCCACGGCTCCACAGTTTGGAAAGCCCAAGGCCATCCTGCCCTCTGGAGTCCCCCAGGCCTTGCTCTGAGAATAGGCATTCAGAGATGTCCATCAGCCAGTGCAGCCACTGAGGGCCCGCTGCGCGGCAGGGCTGGATGCGTGTCCACGTGGATGGAGAGGGGATTCCATGTTGGGAAACTGCTTCCAGGATCGGTAGGAGTCTCGTTTCGGCTATAGTGAGAGGCTGGGAAGAGAGGAAAAGGCTGGAGAGAACAGCAGGCACGTTGCTATAAGCACACATGCACCCTCACCTTAGTCCCAGGAAGTAGCGGCTGGTAGATAAGAGCTTGTGTCTTCTGTGCTCCCGTAGAAGGCAGCACGGGGGACAGAGGAGAAAGCCAGGACTTCCAAGAGTGGTCCTCAACCTTGTCACATGCCAGGATTCCCTGAGAACTTCGCAGGGTTAGTGTGTGTTCCCTGGCCCCAAACATTCTGACTTAATTGGTCTGGGGTGAAAGCTGACAATGAGAATTTGGGGAAGGCTCCCAGCTTACCCAAAGGTGAGGTCAAGGTTGAAATCTATAGCTCCAGAACCTGCCAACTGTGTGCATGAGGGCGCATCACTTAATACTCAGGGCCAAGTGACATGGCAGGCACAGTGCTACGGACCCGAACACTTTTAGGGCCCTACAAAAATGTTATAATTTTATTTTAAATAGAAGAAAAAAAATGAATATAACCCAGCCTGGGTTATACAGTAAATCCGCTACATACGAACCTTCAAGTTGCAAACTGTCAAAGATGTCAACATGCGTTCTCATGTCCAGTCACATAAGTTAGTTCATGTGTCCAGCATTGTCACGTGTGTGCATCCTCTACAAGTGGTTGTGCTTTTGTGTACTTTGTACTGTACTGTAGAGAGTACACTAGTACAGTATCTTTATTTCAAGCCCAGGATATCCGGAAGCAAGTGTAAAAGCAGCAGTGATGTAGCTGGTTAGTAGTGTACTTTTCAAGGTACTGTACTGTAGTATTAAATGTTTTCTTTATTTCTTGTGTTTTTTTGTTTTTTATGTATTGTTTGTGTGAAAAGTATCATAAACCTATTACAATATAGTACTATATAGCCGATTGTGTTAGTTGGGTATCTATGCTAATTTTGTTGGACTTACGAGAAAATTGGACTCACGAGCAAATTGGACTTACAAACACGCTCTCGGAACTGAATTCGTTCGTATGTAGGAGATTTACTGTATTCATCTTTATACCAACACAGGTGTAAAATATAACTTCTAATGTTTTTTTATGGAGGAAGGGACTGATGAAGGTGACAATGTCTGGAAGCCCCAGAAGCCCTTACCCTGCTGGTCTGTGAAATGGGTTCGTATGGAATCACCTACCCCACCAGTTGCTATGAGGATACATAAATGCCACTTCCTTCTCAAGCAGAGGAATTTGTCTAAAACTGACTTTGTACTTCGCTGCTCTCTTATACTATTGCCCCAATCATTGCCTTGAAGTTTTATGAAAATATTTTATTCTTACAGAATCTTTTATCTTATATGCAGTTGTGGGAGACAGAAAGCAAATTCCATGCAGAAAAGGCAACCACAGGCTTTGTCCATCACAGATGTTCAACTGGGACTGGTTGTTTTGAACTGAGTGGGGGGCAGTCGGGCAAACACTTCAAGAGATCGGATCTTTGCAGCACATGTGTTGCTGCAGATCTGTTACATGTTGGGGATGAAAGCACTTTTAGAGAACATCTTTCTGTGGATCCCAAATCTGCGAGACCATCAAGATCACCCCGGGGGACATCATCCTCCTTGCAGATCTTCTAAATTAGCATATCTAAGGACAAGGCTGTATATGCTGAATATGTGTGAGTGTGTGTGTCCTCAGTGTGTGAGTGTGTGTGTGTGTGTGTGTGTGTGTGTGTCCCCAGATGAGCAGAAGAAGCAGCCAGACTTTCAAATCGTTGCTTTTGAATGTCTCTTGTGCCAGATATTCTCTGTTTCCATCTCAGATCCACTCTCATCCCTCCTCCACCCCACAGGCAGACTCTTAGCAACGGCATCAATGGGTTCGTTTGCCCTCTGGATACCAACTGGGTTTGGCCCATGGAGGCATTGCCAGGAGGGACAGTGAGAGGAGAATGAGGTGAGAACAAGCATTTCTCTACCTGGCCCCTCCACCCCACAAAGTTCCTCTATCTCTGGCCCACTCCTGCAGCTGTAGCTCTCTC
>RJWK010062389.1:0-12821 GCA_004363435.1 Platanista minor | reverse complement strand
TTCTACGAGGCCACCATCACCCTGATACCAAAACCAGACAAGGATGTCACAAAGAAAGAAAACTACAGGCCAATATCACTGATGAACATAGATGCAAAACTCCTCAACAAAATACTAGCAAACAGAATCCAACAGCACATTAAAAGGATCATACACCATGATCAAGTGGGGTTTATTCCAGGAATGCAAGGATTCTTCAGTATACACAAATCAATCAACGTGATACACCATATTAACAAATTGAAGGAGAAAAACCATATGATCATCTCAATAGATTCAGAGAAAGCTTTCAACAAAATTCAACACCCATTTATGATAAAAACCCTGGAGAAAGTAGGCATAGAGGGAACTTTCCTCAACATAATAAAGGCCATATATGACAGACCCACAGGCAACATCGTCCTCAATGGTGAAAAACTGAAAGCATTTCCACTAAGATCAGGAACAAGACAAGGTTGCCCACTCTCACCACTCTTATTCAACATAGTCTTGGACGTTTTAGCCACAGCAATCAGAGAAGAAAAGGAAATAAAAGGAATCCAAATCGGAAAAGAAGAAGTAAAGCTGTCACTGTTTGCACATGACATGATACTATACATAGAGAATCCTAAAGATGCTACCAGAAAACTACTAGAGCTAATCAGTGAATTTGGTAAAGTAGCAGGATACAAAATTAACGCACAGAAATCACTGGCATTCCAATCACTAATGATGAAAAATCTGAAAGTGAAATCAAGAAAACACTCTCATTTACTATTGCAACAAAAAGAATAAAATATCTAGGAATAAACCTACCTAAGGAGACAAAAGACCTGTATGCAGAGAATTATAAGACACTGATGAAAGAAATTAAAGATGATACTAATAGATGGATTGGAAGAATCAACATTGTGAAAATGACTCTACTACGCAAAGCAATCTACAGATTCACTGCAATCCCTATCAAACTACCACTGGCATTTTTCACAGAACGAGAACAAAAAATTTCACAATTTGTATGGAAACACAAAAGACCCCGAATAGCCAAAGCAATCTTGAGAACGAAAAACGGAGCTGGAGGAATCAGGCTCCCTGACTTCAGACTGTACTACAAAGCTACAGTAATCAAGACAGTTTGGTATTGACACAAAAACAGAAATATAGATCAATGGAACAAGATAGAAAGCCCAGAGGTAAACCCACACACATATGGTCACCTTATCTTTGATAAAGGAGGCAGGAATGTACAGTGGAGAAAGGACAGCCTCTTCAATAAGTGGTGCTGGGAAAACTGGACAGGTACATGTAAAAGTATGAGACTAGAACACTCCCTAACACCATACACAAAAATAATCTCAAAATGGAGTAAAGACCTAACTGTAAGGCCAGGAACTATCAAACTCTTAGAGGAAAACATAGGCAGAACACTCTATGACATAAATCGCAGCAAGATTCTTTTTGACCCATCTCCTAGAGAAATGGAAATAAAAACAAAAATAAACAAATGGGACCTAATGAAACTTATAAGCTTTTGCACAGCAAAGGAAACCATAAACAAGACCAAAAGACAACCCTCAGAATGGGAGAAAATATTTGCAAATGAAGCAATTGACAAAGGATTAATCTCCAAAATTTACAAGCAGCTCATGCAGCTCAATAACAAAAAAACAGACAACCCAATCCAAAAACGGGCAGAAGACCTAAATAGACATTTCTCCAAAGAAGATATACAGACTGCCAACAAACACATGAAAGAATGCTCAACATCATTAATCATTAGAGAAATGCAAATCAAAACGACAATGAGATATCATCTCACACCAGTCAGAATGGCCATCATCAAAAAATCTAGAAGCAATAAATGCTGGAGAGGGTGTGGAGAAAAGGGAACACTCTTGCCCTGCTGGTGGCAATGTGAATTGGTACAGCCACTATGGAGAACAGTATGGAGGTTCCTTAAAAAACTACAAATAGAACTACCATATGACCCAGCAATCCCACTACTGGGCATATACCCTGAGAAAACCATAATTCAAAAAAGGTCATGCACCAAAATGTTCATTGCAGCTCTATTTACAATAGCCAGGAGATGGAAACAGCCTAAGTGTTTATCATCGGATGAATGGATAAAGAAGATGTGGCACATATATACAATGGAATATCACTCAGCCATAAAAAGAAACGAAATGGAGTTATTTGTAGTGAGGTGGATGGACCTAGAATCTGTCATACAGAGTGAAGTAAGTCAGAAAGAGAAAGACAAATACCGTATGCTAACACATATTTATGGAATCTAAGAAAAAATGAAATGTCGTGAAGAACCTAGGAGCAAGACGAGAATAAAGACACAGACCTACTAGAGAATGGACTTGAGGATATGGGGAGGGGGAGGGGTAAGCTGTGATAAAGTGAGAGAGTGACATGGACATATGTACACTACCAAACGTAAAATAGATAGCTAGTGGGAAGCAGCCGCATAGCACAGGGAGATCAGCTCCGTGCTTTGTGATCATCTGAATGGGTGGGATAGGGAGGGTGGGAGCGAGGGAGACTCAAGAGGGAGGAGATATGGGAACATATGTATATCTATAATTGATTCACTTTGTTATAAAGCAGAAACTAACACCATTGTAAAGCAATTATACTCCAATAAAGATTAAAAAAAAAAAGAACTAGGCAATTAATTTTTGTAAAGAATCTAGGCAACCTTAAGAGGAAGAGAATTTATGCCTCATAATATAATATTCTATGTTGTGCAAACAAATAAGAATTATAAGCTCTTTATATCAGTTTCCATTTTTTAAAATAATTACCAGTGGAAGGCTTGTTTGTACCAATAAATATTTCCAATAAAAATGTTCGAAGGTCTGGGCTTCCCTGGTGGCGCAGTGGTTGAGAGTCCGCCTGCCGATGCAGGGGACACGCGTTCGTACCCCGGTCCGGGAAGATCCCACACGCCGCGGAGCGGCTGGGCCCGTGAGCCACAGCCGCTGAGCCTGCGCGTCTGGAGCCTGTGCTCCGCAACGGGAGAGGCCGCAACAGTGAGAGGCCCGCGTACCGCAAAAAAAAAAAAAAAAAAAAAAAAAATGTTCGAAGGTCAGAGTTATATCCTTTTGTTATTTGATTTGTTGCCCAAGTTGTTGTGTGTGACATTAGAACTTACCAGGAATTAGTGTGATAATGAAGAGAAAACTGATGTGTTTTGATAACAGAAAATGGACACCATGATCATTTACATTCCTGAATGATGTCTAATGTAACCAAAGTCCAAGCTGAATATCAAATATGGAAAAAAATACAAATAATGCAGCTGAGTTTATACCAGAAACACAATGTTATTCCCAAAGTAAAATAAATCACAGAGAAAGAATAAATTTTCTGTTCACAGGTATGAAACTTTGTATTTGTTTATTTCTTTTCCTTGACCTAGAACCCAAAAGCCTTTGCCTAACATGTCTGAGAAATTTGACTCCATCGAATGGAGTCAAAAAAGACAATTATTTTCATGTTTAAGACCTAATTAAGACACTAAAATCTCCCCCAAACCATCAGCCTTAAAAATTAAATTTGTCTTTTAGCAGAGATTCACCTACCCAGGCCCTCTAATACATCAATGTGTATTAAATAAAGCCCAAACCATATGGCCTAGTGAAAAATATATGGACTTTATAGTAAGAAAGATCCTCATTTTAAAAACAAGTTGTCATTCACAAGCATGCAACCTTGGACACGTTACTTTACCTCTCTGAATCTCTGTATTTTTATATGTAAAATAAAATAACACTAGTTTTGTTGTGGAGCTTGAAAATAAGAGGCTTGGCACAGTACAGAGAAAGTACATAATAAATTATAATTATTATCATCATTATTTTCCAGAGTGTTATGATAAGCAGAAAGAATTACTAAATTGGGTCATGAGTCTATGATCTACATGTTCTGCAAGTGCCTCTCAAACTGTAATGTGCAGAGAAACCACCTGAGGTCTTGTTAAAATGCAAGTTCTGACTCAGTAGATCTGGGTGGGGCCTAAGACTCTGAATTTCTAACAAGCTGCTGGGGGACTTTAATACTGCTGGTTCATGAACCACACTTTGAGTAGCAAGGCTTACTATGAATCTGGACATTATGAATCATTACGATGTCACTGATTCCTAAGAGGCAGAAGTTTTTTAAATGAAGACTTCATATATAGAGGCACTAAGAGGAGTTAATTGTCCATAAGACAATTAACCTCTTTAGGTTTACAGGGAAGAAAGAGTTTGCCTAAAGTTCCTTTCCATTAAAAAATTTTGTTTCCTTAGAGCTCATAACCATACTTAACTTCAAATTTTCTGATTATCTGCAAGGGGGAAACTATATAGGATCCTTTGCAAATATTTAGAAGTAGTGAATTGGATACCTCACCCTGTTTTGGAATTTGAGTGTTATGGACTGACGTATCCCCCCAGAATTCATATGTTGAAGCCCAGTGTGATAGTAGTTAGAGATGGGGCCTTTGGAGAGTAATTGGGTTTAGATGAGGTCGTGAAGGTGATGCCCTCATGATGGGATTAGTGCTCTTATAAGAAGGGGAAGAGACACGAGAGCGCTCCCCCACTTCACCCCCTCTATCTCCATCCCATGAGGATACAGAAACAAGACAATCATCTGCAAGCCAGAAAGAGAGCCCTCACCAGGACCTGATCGTGCTGGCACCCTGATCTCTGCCCTCACAGTCCCTAGAACTGTGATAAATGTCTGTTGTTTAAGTCCCCTAGTCTATGGCGTTTTGTTATAGCGTTTTGTTATAGCAGCCCAAACTTGACTAATACACGAGGATACTACAGAAAACCTTGCTGAAACTAATCATACAGACTTATCTTTGATGGGAATTCTTTTTAAAGATCTTTGACATTAATGAGAATTTTTTAACATGGCTCCTAATAAGATGCATTAGCAATATAAGGGACATAAGGGAATCAACAACTATAACTCCACTGTGTTTCAGATGAGAAAGCTGAGGCCCAGAAGAGGCTCCTGACTTGTTCCAACTCACCAGTATCCTATAAGCAAAAATACTCAGTTCTCCTAAGTCCCATTCAAAGTGCCTCATAGGTTTTGAATACTTCTTTTCTGACACAGGATCCTCATTATGTTTCATAATTAAATCACCATTAATTATCAGAGAGGTAATATATAATCCCAAACCAAAACCAGGTTGGGATATATGTAGATGACAGATGTGCCCTAACAGTCAGATGATATTTACATGGTTTCCAATGGCCCCAGAGATTTAGTCTAAGATGCAAACAAGCCAAAAAATGTACTTTTCTCCCTCTGCCAGAATTTATAGTCAAATGCTTAAAGCTTCCATTAAGCCCATGACATTTCATCATCTTCTCAACAGTCTTGTAGTTATTCCAATTGAAATAAAGAAAAACTCACTGTTCTGGGAGACCACCTCCTGTAGGACTGGCTCAAGAGCTCAGTTTCTTAGTCTGACCTTGAAAACTAAGACAAGAATCTTCAAGACTACTGAGGTTTTGTCAAATTCCTACCGTGCAAAGACCATGATGCTCTGGTTTAAAGCTGAAAATAGCATCCTTTCAGTGGCACAGCTAAGCCCTCCGTCAGATTTTATGGTAGTATAAGTTCGGCATGGCTTTCAAAGTCTTTCTGATCTGACCAGTGGTACATTTCTCTAAGTCTACCACAACTTCTGGAACAAGCGGTCAATCTCCAGTTAGTCTAAAAGAGTCACGGCTCATGACCCCTCTGATCAGAGACCTCGAAGTCACGATTGTACAAACCTCCATCTTCATCATGATGTGAAAGAAGACGGTTGTTCTTCTGAAGGGTACACAATGTGAAACATGACTGGCAAGTTTTCTCCATAAACAGAAAAAATCTATCCCTCACAGAGCTGCCTTTATTTGAGCAAGACATTTGCAAAGCTTAGCGTCTCCTTGAATCTATTAGAAACCCTTCCCTGAGTGAGGAAACAGACATTGTAAATGAACCATGACTCAGAAACCCCCTTGTACCAGAAAATATCCTACAGATTCCAGAGGCATTTTATGTTCTGTCTATTTTCCTGACATACTAGTTTTAACCATCTGATTCATTTATTTTTTTGTTTAATGCTTTAACCAGTTTCAGTAGATTATTACAGTCAAACAAGTGATTTCTTTCAGGGTTAGGTTTTTTTTTCTCCGTCTGACGTTGGAAGAGTTTCAGATTCAGTTGAAGGAAAGGCTCTGTTATATACTACAGAAACACCAAATACCATATATTCAGCTTGGCTACAATAAGAAAAGCCAGACCCAGATGTCTCAAACTAAGCAGAGGAAAAGGAGGAAAGTTAAAATTTAGTGTTCATTTGCAGAAACTCCCTACTTGCATACACCCCAGATAACCAGTTGGAATCAATGAAAATTTACAAGCTTACAGAATAAAAATCTAATTCACTCATCTCAGAAGACCTTGAAGCACTTTCCTTTTTTTTTTTTTTTTTTTTTTTTGCGGTATGCAGGCCTCTCACTGTTGTTGGCCTCTCCCGTTGCGGAGCACAGGCTCCGGACGCGCAGGCCCAGCGGCCATGGCTCACGGGCCCAGCCGCTCCGCGGCATGTGGGATCTTCCCGGACCGGGGCACGAACCCGCGTCCCCTGCATTGGCAGGCGGACTCTCAACCACTGCACCACCAGGGAAGCCCACTTTCCATTTTTAATGTCCTACAGAGATGACTTCAATGGCACCAGAATAACTCATCAATTAAGAGAAAAGAAATGTGCATTTCCATGCTTTCCTCCTTGTTTTCCATGCTTTCCTTCCATGTTTTCCATGAAAACAACTATGAATCACAAACTCGAGTTGGCTGTGCACAAAACCTGTATTTAGCTTATAGGGATTCTCTCAAATTCTGTCCACATCTGGCCCATAGTTGTTCATTTGAATCAAAATATAAAAAACTGGGACTTCCCTGGTGGCCCAGAGGTAAAGAATCCACCCTGCAATGCAGGGTATGCAGGTTCGTCCCTGGTCAGGGAACTAAGATCCCACATGCCGCGGAGCAACTAAGCCAGCATGCCACAACTACTGAGCTCACACGCCTCAGGTAGAGCTCATGTGCCGCAAACCACAGAGCCCACACACCCTGAAGCCTGCGTGCCACAACTAGAGAAGAGGAAACCCGTACGCCACAACTAGAGAGAAGCCCGAGTGCCACAGTGGAGAGCTCGTGTGCCGCAACAAAAGATCCTGCATGCCTCAACGAAGATCCCGCATGCTGCAACTATGACCTGACACAGCCAAAAATAATTAAATAAATTAATTAAATTAATAAATAATAAATAAATCTTTAAAATAATATATAAAAAATTATTACGACTTTTGTTCCAGATATTCCATTTCTAGAAATAAGACAGTGTGTGAAAATGTATCTGATAGAGAACAATCATACATAACAATTGTTGAGCATTTATTATGAAGTAGGCATTGTCCTAAGACTTTACATCCAGTGTAGAAGCACAACTCGAAGAGCCATGTACTGTCACTATATCCACATTGGCTGAGAACATGGAAGTTTTGAAAAGGTCTGTTGGTCAAACAGTAATCAGTGGCACATATTCAAAAGTCCACACTCTTAACCACTCTATGGAAATATATGTGAATGTTACAGTATTACTAATAATAAAAAAAAAATCTTCACAATCAAATGTCCAAAAATAGAAGCTTTAGGAAAATAAACACAATGGAATTCAAAGCAGCCATATGTTGAAGAATAGTATCATACAGCATGAGAAAATGTTCGTAACATACTGAGTGACAAAATAAAGCAGGTTTTCAAAACAGCATGAAGTGATGCCCTATTGGTCACATAAGATTTACACAAAGGAAAAAAGATGAAAAAATGTTGAAAGTGGTTATCTCTGAGGATAAGCTTATGCGTGAAGTTTTTCTCTTCTATTTTTTGTATTTAAAAATATTCTACAATAAATATTGCAGAAATACATTTCCATTTGAAAAGTTAATTAATAAAATGGCAGCCATTACCTAGTTAACTCCTGCAAAATACCTCCGCTAACACAAAAATATCATTTTGATTGAGTCTGTTCCATCCATTGTAACACAGATTTTTTTAAAAGCCCATGTGAAAATGTCAGCTAACAGACTTTAATTATCTTATGAGAAAGAAGTCATCAGCATTTTTCTAATCATTCTGCCAAGTAAGTTCCTACTCCTTGGGAAGACCTTGGGGACATAGTTCTTTGTGAAAGTCATTTAAAGTACTGAGGCACAGCCCAAACTCAAACACAGCACAAATTCAAGATGGCGGGCACCTAGACAGGGAGAAGGAACCTCTGATGCTCAGGCACTTCACTGGGAGATTGGTTAATGACATCACTGTGTTCACAGTGGATGCCTGAATCTTCCAAACAAGGTGTTAAATTAATGGTCGCCTTCCTTCCTTCTCAGTTCACCCATGCTGAAAAGTGTTTTTCACCTTTTAAAATCTGTCTGATTTGAAGTAAATGGATAGTTTTCTGCACTAATAGCATGAAACGTATGAGAGTCAGTTTATGGCAGTCACAAGTTTAGTAATTACTGAAGTAAAAGGGCTAGAAGAGTAATTAATATGAGATTAATTGAGCTGTATGGGGAACTGAGAAAATTGTGCAATACAGGCTTGAGATTCCCTTTTCCAAATGTGAAACCATAAAATGTTGATCTCATGCAACCATCACGTTAGTAACATAAGGCAAATGGAGACGGTGGGAGGAAGAGACTGACATTTAAAGAATGCCTAGGGACAAAAACTGGATTGAGGAGCTTCAAGATGGCGGAAGAGTAAGACATGGAGATCACCTTCCTCTCCACAGATACATCAGAAATACATCCACATGTGGAACAGCTCCTAAAGAACACCTACTGAACGCTGGCAGAAGACCTCAGACCTCCCAAAAGGCAAGAAATTCCCCACATACCTGGGTAGGGCAAAAGAAAAAAGAAAAAACAGAGACAAAAGAATAGGGACGGGACCTGCACCAGTGGGAGGGAGCTGTGAAGGAGGAAAGGTTTCCACACACTAGGAAGCCCCTTCGCTGGCGGAGACTACGGGTGGCAGAGGGGGGAAGCTTCGGAGCCACGGAGGAGAAAGCAGCAACAAGGGTGTGGAAGGCAAAGCGGAGAGATTCCCGCACAGAGAGGATCGCTGCCGACCCGTACTCACCAGCCCAAGAGGCTTGTCTGCTCAGCCGCCGGGACGCGTGGGGGCTGGGAGCTGAGGTTCCGGCTTCGGTCAGATCCCAGAGAGAGGACTGGGGTTGGCGGCGGGAACACAGCCTGAAGGGGTTAGTGCACCACGGCTATACTGCAAGGAGTGGGAAAAGTCTGGAGCTGCTGAAGAGGCAAGAGACTTTTTCTTCTCTCTTTGTTTCCTGGTGCGCGAGGAGAGGGGATTAAGAGCACCGCCTAAAGGAGCTCCAGAGACGGGCGCAAGCCGCGGCTAACAGCGCGGACCCCAGAGACGGGCGCGAGACGCTAAGGCTGCTGCTGCCGCCACCAAGAAGCCTGTGTGCGAGCACAGGTCACTCTCCACACCTCCCCTCCCGGAGCCTGTGCAGCCCGCCAACGCCAGGGTCCCGTGATCCAGCGACAACTTCCCCGGGCGAACGCACGGTGCGCCTCAGGCTGGTGCAATGTCCCGGTGGCTTCTGCCGCTGCAGGCTAGCCCCACATCCGTACCCCTCCCTCCCCCCGGCCTGAGTGAGCCGGAGCCCCCGAGTCAGCGGCTCCTTTAATCCCGTCCTGTCTGAAGGAAGAACAGACGCCCTCAGGCGACCTACACGCAGAGGCGGGGCCAGATCCAAAGCTGAGCCCCAGGAGCTGTGCGAACAAAGAAGAGAAAGGGAAATTTCTCCCAGCAGAATCTGGAGCAGCGGATTAGATCTCCACAATAAACTTGATGTACCCTACATCTGTGGAATACCTGAATAGACAACGAATCATCCCAAAATGAGGAGGTGGATTTTGGGAGTAAAGATATATATATTTTTTCCCCCTTTTTCTCTTTTTGTGAGTGTGTATGCTTCTGTCTGTGATTTTGTCTGTATAGCTTTGCTTTTACCATTTGCCCTAGGGTCTGTCCGTTTTGTTTGTTTTTCTCACTTTAAAAATTTTTTTCTTAATAATTATTTTTTATTTTAATTATTTTATTTTATTTTATCTCCTTTTTCTCCTTTCTTTCTTTCTTGGTACTCCAGGCAGGTATCAGGGCTTTGCCTCTGAGGTGGGAGAGCCAAGTTCAGGACACTGGTCCACAAGAGACCTCCCAGCTCCACATAATATCAAACGGCAAAAATCTCCCAGAGATCTCCATCTCAACGCCAAGACCAGCTCCACTCAATGACCAGCAAGCTACAATGCTGGACACCCTATGCCAAACAACTAGCAAGACAGGAACACAACCCCATCCATTAGCAGAGAGGCTGCCTAAAATCATAATAAGGCCACAGACCCCAAAAGGCACCACCAAACGTGGACCTGCCCACCTGAAAACAAGATCCAGCCTCATCCACCAGAACACAGGCACTAGTCCCCTCCACCAGGAAGCCTACACAACCCACTGAACCAACTTTAGCCACTGGGGACAGACACCAAAAACAACGGGAACTATGAACCTGCAGCCTGCTAAAAGGAGACCCCAAACACAGTAAGTGAAGCAAAATGAGAAGACAGAAAAACACACAGCAGATGAAGGACCAAGGCAAAAACCCACCAGACCTAACAAATGACAAGGAAATGGGCA
Organism: Platanista minor; assembly: GCA_004363435.1. Classification (NCBI taxonomy): domain Eukaryota; kingdom Metazoa; phylum Chordata; class Mammalia; order Artiodactyla; family Platanistidae; genus Platanista; species Platanista minor. The sequence continues at coordinate 2,054 of RJWK010062389.1, read as the reverse complement.
GTCTACCTGAAAAAGAATTCAGAATAATGATAGTAAAGATATCCAAAATCTTGGAAATAGAATAGAGAAAATACAAGAAACATTTACCAAGGACCTAGAAGAACTAAAGAGCAAGCAAACAATGATGAACAGCACAATAAGTGAAATTAAAAATTCTCTAGAAGGGATCAATAGCAGAATAACTGAGGCAGAAGAATGGATAAGTGACCTGGAAGATAAAATAGTGGAAATAACTACTGCAGAATAAAGAATAAAGAATGAAAAGAACTGAGCACAGTCTCAGAGACCTCTGGGACAACATTAAAGGCACCAACATTCGAATCATAGGGGTCCCAGAAGAAGAAGAGAAACAGAAAGGGACTGAGAAAATATTTGAAGAGACTATAGTTGAAAACTTCCCTAATATGGGAAAGGAAATAGTTAATCAAGTCCAGGAAGCACAGAGAGTCCCATACAGGATAAATCCAAGGAGAAACACACCAAGACACACATTAATCAAACTATCAAACATTAAATACAAAGAAAATATATTAAAAGCAGCAAGGGAAAAACAACAAATAACACACAAGGGAATCCCCATAAGGTTTACAGCTGATCTTTCAGCAGAAACTCTGCAAGCCAGAAGGGAGTGGCAGTACATATTTAAAGTGATGAAGGAGAAAAACCTACAACCAAGATTACTCTACCCAGCAAGGACCTCATTCAGATTTGATGGAGAAATTAAAACCTTTACAGATAAGCAAAAGCTAAGAGAATTCAGCACCACCAAACCAGGTTTACAACAAACGCTAAAGGAACTTCTCTAGGCAGAAAACACAAGAGAAGGAAAAGACACAATAACAAGCCCAAAACAATTAAGAAAATGGTAATAGGAACATACATATCAATAATTACGTTAAATGTAAATGGATTAAATGCTCCAAGTAAAAGATATAGACTGGCTGAATGGATACAAAAACAAGAGCCATATATATGCTGTCCACAAGAAACCCACTTCCGACCTAGGGACACATACAGACTGAAAGTGAGGGGGATAGAAAAAGATATTCCATGAAAATGGAAACCAAAAAAAGCTGGAGTAGCAATTCTCATATCAGACAAAATAGACTTTAAAATAAAGACACTCACAAGAGACAAAGAAGGACACTACATAATGATCAAGGGATCGATCCAAGAAGATGTAAAAATTGTAAATCTTTATGCACCCAACATAGGAGCACCTCAATACATAAGGCAAATACTAACAGCCATAAAAGGGGAAATTGACAGTAACACAGTCATAGTAGGGGGCTTGAACACCCCACTTTCACCAATGGACAGATCATCCAAGATGAAAATAAATAAGGAAACACAAGCTTTAAATGATACAATAAACAAGATGGACTTAATTGATATTTATAGGACATTCCATCCAAAAACAACAGAATACACATTCTTCTCAAGTGCTCATGGAACATTCTCCAGGACAGATCATATCCTGGGTCAAAAATCAACCTTGGTAAATTTAAGAAAATGGAAATCATATCAAGTATCTTTTCTGACCACAGTGCTATGAGACTAGATATCAATTACAGGGAAAAACCTGCAAAAAATATTAACACATGGAGGCTAAACAATATACTACTTAATAACCAAGAGATCACTGATGAAATCAAAGAGGAAATCAAAAAATACCTAGAAACAAATAACAATGAAAACACGAGGAGCCAAAACCTATGCAATGCTGCAAAAGCAGTTCTAAGAGGGAAGTTTATAGCAATACAATCCTACCTTAAGAAACAAGAAACGTATCAAATAAACAACCTAACCTTACACCTAAAGCAATTAGAGAAATAAGAACAAAAAAAACCCAAAGTTAGCAGAAGGAAAGAAATCATAAAGATCAGAAAAGAAATAAATAAAAAAGAAATGAAGGAAACGATAGCAAAGATCAATAAAAGTAAAAGCTTGTTCTTTGAGAAGATAAACAAAATTGATAAACCATTAGCCAGACTCATCAAGAAAAAAAGGGAGAAGACTCAAATCAATAGAATTAGAAATGAAAAAGGAGAAGT
>RJWK010062388.1:0-12822 GCA_004363435.1 Platanista minor | reverse complement strand
CAAAAAAAAAAAAAAACAAAAAACAAAAAGCTGAGACTTGCCAGCCAACACTTGGCTGGGCTGCTGGAAGCCAGGATGGAGCGCGGGTAGGTGACGCTGTTCCAGGCACAGGACACGGCAGGGGCCAAGGCTGGGAGGCATGAGAAAAGCGGAGCCTTTATTTGTCAGTGGGGTCAATGCATTTGGACTTCTCAGCACCACGTTTCCCCCAACAAGAGGCCTGGGCGTGGTACAGGGGACCCCAGAGTATAGGATGGCGCAGACTGCTATATTTTGCAAACTCTCAACACATCCTTAGAAAAGAATCCTTTCTTAAGCAGCCCTTCCCCTTCCAAATTGGGGAAATATAGGGAGGGGGCCCCTGAAGCAAGCTCTGGATGATTTCCAACCCGTCTGAGAGTCACTTTTTCCGTCAGAAGTTATGTGGACGGAGTCAGAAGCCAGGGATGCCGTAAACTGCACGTTGGCCTCTTTCTCCTGCCTCCCCCCAGCCAAGACGGTGCAGAGGCTGGAAACTGTGTTTCGGGGTGTTCTTTCCTCTTCAAGGCTGGATGCTTTTAACCTGACCGTGCCTGGCTAAAAACGTGGGGGGCGTTTTCTGTCTCTCTCTCTCTGCCCCCCACTCTCCCTCTCGCCCCTGGCCCAACCTGTCCTGGCAACCACACAGGCACACACTGCTTCTCTGGGGCTGATGGAGTCGCGCCGCTGGGCGCGCAGTAAGTGCCGCAGACTCTTTCTATTCCAGCCTCGGCTTCTTCACAGCGCTCACGGGGCGGAATCTGGGGGAGGCTCCCTGCTGGAAAAGGGAAGAGCTTCCAATGTGGGCTTTTGCTTCAGAGATCAGCCAGGCCCACCACTGCCTTTCCAGCCACACCAAGGCGCGCACACAGTGGGAAGATGGTGTCACCGGACACCATCTCATTTTCCTTATCAGAATGATTTCTGTGACTCAAAACAGGTTGGCAGATGGACAGCCAGGGAGCCCGAAGCGCCTTCTAAACTCGGGAAGAGACTTGATGCCTGGGGCTTGGCTTCCCGGGGCCCCAGGTACTTGCCTCTTGGCCCCACTGTGTTTTCACAGCTGCTTTGTGACAGAGGGGGAAAATGTGTCATTGTTCTTTTCCCTCTGCCCCCTAGCAATGTCTGGCAGGTCATAGACACGTGGACTATTTGGTGGAGGAGGGAAGGTGAGCCCGACTGATGAAGACTTCCCCTGAGTCAGCCGCTGCCTCGCCCTCAGGAGCTCAGGGACACCAAGGCCGTCCTTTTTTTTCGCCCCGTTTCAGGATCCATTTCCAGACACCATGATGCATTTGGTTCATTTTTACTTTCAAGCAAGAATGATTTCCCCTTTCGGCTGGAGAATATTCATTTTTCATCATCGTTGTTTGTCCTTCTTAAAAATTCCTGTCAATTCTGGAAAACATGAATTCTTTGGATAATGAGAGGATTCTTGTATTTAACAGTCAATCGGCCTTTAATTGCCAGCGGTAGGGAAAAATTATTTTAAAAAATATGGTTCTGGAGGGATTAGATGACATTTTAAGAAGCCAAGCAGGTGGTAGCACATGGCGGAGGGATGGATCTAATGAATCCGGTGGGAGAAACACTTGCACTTATTTACTTTTGCCATTTAAAATCGAATTTACGAATGAAATAGCCTTGCATGTATTGCATAAGATAGAAGTGAGATCATTTCCCTTGGTTACTTAACAACCTACAATGTTTATAGCAGCGTAGTCACAATAGCCAAAAGGTGGAAATGGCCCAAATGTCTATTGGCTGATGAGTGGCTAAACAAATTGTGGTCTCCCCGTACAATGGAATATTACTCAGCCACAAAAAAAGGATGAAGTACTGACATATGCTGCAATATGGATGAACCTCCAAAACGTCATGCCAGGTGAAAGAAGCCGGTCACTAAAGACCATGTATTGTACGATTCCATTTATGTAAAACACCCAGAAGAGGCAAATCCATAGAGATATAATACAGATGGGTGGTTGCTAGGGGCTAAGGGGGAGGATGAAGTGGGGAATGACTGCTAATGGGGAGTGGGGGGGGTTTCCGTTTGAGATGATGAAGACGTTCTGGAACTAGATAGAGGTGGGGTTAGGCAACAACATTTTGAATGTACTAAATGCCACTGAGTGGGTCACTTTCTCTTGTGTGAATTTCGCCTCAGTGAGGAAAGGAAGAACCGTTAATTAAAAACCTGCAGTGGCTCCTTATTTCCGGGAGAGCAGAGGCCAAGTCTTTACAGTGGTCTGCCAAGTCCTGCAGGATCTGCTGCCCCTACTCCCTTACTGGGTGCCCTGGCCTCAGTGCACGCTGCGTCTCTGTGTCAGCCGCCTGCCACCCTCCCCGCCTTGGCGCTGGCTGCTCCCTCTGCCTGGAAGGCACTTCTGCCCAGCACCCACGGCGCTCCCTCCCTCACCCCCTTCATGTCTCTGCTCAGATGTCTCAAGGAGGCCTGTCCTGACCATCCTATTTCCAGGTACACCAGCACCAAGTGCCCTTCCCTTTATTCTGCTCCACTTAGTACCTTCGAACAAACTATGGACTATTACTGATTGATTCTGTTTATGGCTCGTTCTCGTTCTCCCCCTCCTCCCCCCCACCATTGGAATGTAGCTCCACGAAGGATTTTAGCCTGGTCCACAGGATCAAATAACAAAGAATTACACGTTCAAACAGATTCAGTTTTAGGTGGATTCTGAAGGAAACATCCACAGAAAATGAAGCATCAGATCTAATGGTAAAGCGCCCTTATGGCTCTTTCTTCTCTGCCAGTGTTTATACTTCATGAAGGCATAAAAGCATTTCGGTTGAAGTGGAAACTTCCAGAAACTCGTCTTTCCCTCTATTCTCTTCTCTCTTTTGTCACAAGCCACTTGAGTTTTGAACCTGAAGGAGGTCCTTTGGATTAAAAGTTATTCATTATATGGGCTTCCCCGGTGGCGCAGTGGTTTGAGAGTCCGCCTGCCACTGCAGGGGACACGTGTTCGTGCCCCGGTCCGGGAAGATCCCACATGCCGCGGAGCGGCTGGGCCCGTGAGCCATGGCCGCTGAGCCTGCGCATCCGGAGCCTGTGCTCCACAACGGGAGAGGCCACAACAGTGAGAGGCCCGCGTACGGCAAAAAAAAAAAAAAAAAAAAAAAAAAGTTATTCATTATAGAAGGTAGTAGAACTGGAAGACATTTTCTACTGGGTGAAGTTAATCTAGCAAACAGCATTTTTCAACACATAGCATTATCCCCTTTCTCAGGGCCAGTGGGGGTTGTTACAGCTTATGTGGGGGGGGAGGGGCAGGGGAGAATATAAAACCTCCTTGTGTTTGCATTTATTTCTCACATTTGTGCCAGGCCTGGGTGATTGTGGGAGGTCCAGAGAACACGCATATTAGCATCTCAAGTCAGACAACTGGATTTGTCACAAGGGGAGTGAAAGTTTGAGAAAGACAAAAAAAAAAAAAAAAAAGAAGGAACAGAGAGAAAAGAAAGGACCAGAATTTAGAAATAGATCTCTGCCTGAAATATTTTTGTCCCCGAGCAGGAAGTTGCTTTTGGAAAGCCAGGTCGCAGACTCGTGCACACAGACCTTGCACAAGGAGATCTACGATTAGAAAATAGCATCGTGAGCTGAGCTTACAGCGATTACATTTTACAGCTGGGACGTCTCTATTAATTTGGGTCTGTATGGTGGCTGGTATTGCTGCTGTCTGATGCAGAGGCAAACAAGAAATTCTACCTCTCCTTCTCGCAGTACTGACATTGAAGCCGAAACATATTTTTATGTGCATCTGTTTATCTCAAGCATAACAAAATTGAGGATCAGAGTACCAGAATGTGTCAGGTAGACGAGACTTAGTGTGGAATTCTGATAGGAGAGCTCTTGAACACAAAGTTTCAACTTTGGACACGCGAGGATCTCTCCCCATCAGTTACCATACACTCATTGGGCTTAGGGGAATGCTTCCCCAATCCGCATTCCATTGTCCTGGCCCTGACTTGGACACACCACTCATGGATTCCATTTGAGGGGGGAAAAAAAAAAAAAAAAAAAAAGCTCCAGAAGCGGAGGGGAGGTGGGATTTTTTTTGTGAACGTTGTAATTTCAGAGAATGCAAAAATAGCGTGACCCAACATTAGCGACTCCTGTACTGCAGAGGGCTCTGACCAGAGCCACGTAGGAAACGCTGCATTTCTGAGGCAGAACTGGCCGGTTCAGAGACCAGCAAAGACGCAGGAGCTAAAAACCACACGCATACCCACATCTTGTAACCAAGAGCAGAAACTTGCCTGATGGTGAAAGAAAAATGACTTTTCTTCATTTGATGGAAAGCAAGTTGATAGGAATGCGTTCCTTGCTTAGCTGAAGCCTCTCCTCAAATAATAGCGGGCATCTGTTTTCACAGGGAGAGTTGGATGGAGGATTAGTGATGCTGTGAGGCAGACATCATCACTTAGAATGTTTCATATGTCCTTGGAGCATAAACCAAGCAAAAAATATCCAGAGAAGCCAATTCCTCTTAGAGCTCTTATGATGTACAGCGAAAGCTGCCTGGGAGACTCCAAAACGTGCCCAACTCAGTGGTTCTCTACCAGGGGCAAATCGGCAGGGGCACCTTTGGCAATATCTGGAAACATTTTCTGCTGTCATAACATGTGGAGGTGGGCATTACTACTGTCACCGAATAGACAGAGGCCAGGGATGCTGCTAAACGTTTTGTCAAGCACAGGGCAGCCCCGCAACGAAAAATGACCTGACCCAAAATGTCACTAGTTCCAAGGCTGAGAAACCCCCATCCCAACCCACATCCTAAATATAAACCCGTTTGAAACATCCCTCAGTTGGTGGAATCAACCAGAACAACAGTCTGATAAAACAAAAAACCCAAGCAACCTAGTTAGTAATATTTCCTCCTTCCTCTTTCCCACCCCACAGAAAATCACTGAATAAATGTAAGCCTGACCTTTTTGAAAAAACAACTCTGTAAGCAATCTCCTTAAATATGTCTCGCTGCAATTTCTGCCATTCTCTAGAGGCTATTAGGTTCCCAGTAAAATTATCGAAACCACCGGAATAATAAACATTTATAACTGCATTAGCATCTCTTGGCTAAACTTGTTGAAATGGCAAGTGAGGGTGAAACATTAAAAAGATTTTTTAAAAAGAAATCTAGCTTGTTTGATCATTGCTCCCCAGTTTAAGGTGAAAGACTGAAATTTATGCTAAAACTGTTTTTAGATGCAGGGCAGTAAGTGACATATATACATACATGCAAGCCCAACAAAGCACTGCCTGCTTCAGTGGGCCTGAACCCTTGGCTCTTCTAATTTGTTGGCCAGAAGAAGGAGACCACTATGGGTTTTTTCCTCGACGGGAAGTCTCTGTCCGGAAGTCAGCCTGCAGGGAGCGAAGCAAGCCACCTGGGCTTGGGGGCTGGGGTAGGGTGGGGGTGGGGGGGCCCTGCAGGACCCCGGAGAAAGCTGGGGCTTGTTTGTTTCTCCGCCAGTTTCACTCCCGGCCTACACCCTCCCACCCAGCACACTTGGCTATGTGGGTGGTTCTTCCTAGTTAGGAAACTTGATGACTGTTATTGAAATATGAAGCCCAAGATCCTTTGAGAATGTGAATACAGAAAGTCCTGCCCATGGTTTGGAGAGTTTTGTGCAAAGAGCAGTAATTGGGAGATTGGGGCTTTTAAGACAGTTGGGGGGTCACCATTTATCTGTGTGACCTTGGTCTTCCGTTTTCTCGTCTGTAAAACAAAGGTTATGACCTCCAAGGTCGCGTTTAACTAAAGAAACAATAGGACAAAAATAGTTTAGTACAGCCTAACCTTGAGATTTTCACCATACCACCAAAAGTCTCTATTTAGTTATTTTTACCAATTTAGAAGTAGTCAAGTGACAGCTCATCAAGTCTTGGACTTGCTCTTTAATCCAACAGAGAAAGGAATCAGTATCTGCTGTAGAAAGATTGTAAATAATTAAGACCGTCTTTCCTTCACCAGATAAATGAAACCAGGACCTCTGTGATGGAGAACTGATTATTCCTCCAGCATCTAAACCTATTTGTTATTCTGAAATGGTTGGGATTGGGCATTTATCTAACTGTAGGCTGCTTCTAGGTCGAAGTAGGCCTTGCAGACCCTGCTCAGACAGTAATACGTCTATCTTAATATATCAGTCTGAATGTTAATAAATTTAGACTTTTCCAAGCAAATCTGTATGCAAAATCGAGTCGTGTTTCAGTGTCTAGTGCCTTCTGTAGGACAGGCTCTTGAACGCTGAAAACAGGAGAAGAACACACAGGGCAAGAGCTCAGAAACCACCACGGGTTTTTTTCCTCGACAGGAAGTCTCTCACCGGAAGTCAGCCCGTAGGGAGTGAGGCAACCCACCTGGGCTGGGTTGGGGGTGGGGGTGGGGGTGGGGCCTGCAGGACCCCCGGGGGAGGCGGGGTGGGTTTGTTTCTCCGTCAGTTTCACTCCCCGGCCCACACCCTCCCACCCAGAACACTTGGCTGTCTAGGTTACTCCTTCTGCAGCTGCTTTCAGTGATTTCAGGAATAGTTTTACAAGTCTCTCTTTTACTCGGGACTTGTCGTTTTGCCCTTTCCTTCGTTTCGGGGCTTGAATTTAGATCAGACATGAGGGCAAAAGGCACTGAATCCCAAACTCACATCCCATTTGATGTATTCATTAATTTGTTTGTTTATTTTCATCTCAGCAACAGTTGAGCAAGAAAGAAGGTTAATAGGAGGACGGGAATGTGGGTTTAGGAAACCGTTAGTGACTTTTAAGAAGGCAGGCCACCACCGGGCTCTTAACTAGACAGTAGAGCACTGGCTGTTTAGGGCAATTGTTAAAAGCTGAGCATTATCAATTTACAAATGTCTCTTGGGTTGTTTATCAAGGTGTGTGACTTTTAGAGTGAGGAATGGAGAAATCAGAAGGGGAGGGAGAGAAACCATCCTCCATCTGAGATTTTGTGAACCAGCTGTTCCCTTTGCTAACTCTGTCTAAAGTTTAGGAAAAAACAAAAACCCTCAATGGAGAAATATATAAATACTTACAGAGGCTTCCCTCTGTCTTCGGTACCCTTGTGCAAGGTCCATCGTCTTGCAGTCTTGCAGGGTGGTTGTATTTGAAATCAGTGGTGCAAGAGGGGATTTTTGGTTTGGTTGGGTCTTTTTCTTCGTAATGGAAGTGTAACCTGCTTGCAAAGCTTGTGAGCCTGCCTCCTAAATTATGGACTTCATCTTCCTCGGAAGGGGAAAACTTGACCAAATGCCACTGGGATCTGAACATGTGGTTCCTAGGAGTCTGATCATCTTCGGGCCTCTCAGGCTCACCATTAATGCATCTTCAGTAGTGATAAATAACAACGATTTAGCTTCATTTCCCAGGAGGGCTCACTCAGCTGCCTTAGTAGAGCGGGGCTCTTTCTTCTCTAAGTGGTCTCTTTAGACGTTTTTGAGGGATTGCGGCTCAAGGAAAAATGACTCAGTCTGAGGAATTCTTTAAGAGCAGCTGAGGAAAGGCCCCAGACCCAGGCCTCTCCTCAGCTGGATCCAGTTTGCTGTGCTTTTCATGGCTGCAATCAGAAAAAATAAATACAGTGTGAGAAATCAAACGACTTTTGTCCAAGTAGCAAAAGGACGGTGTCTACCTTAACACTAGAGTTAGACAGAAGCCAGAAAGAAAGGGTGTCTGGTGTGAACGTTTCCGGCTGCAAGATCTACCTGATTGTTGCCCTCAAACCACGACTCTCTCTCACATGCTTGCAGGAACACCACCCCCCCCCCCGCCCCGCCCCCGCCAGAAGCTTCCTGTTTCATGTGGCTCCTGAGTAGGGTTGCACAGTAGAGTACAAGTTGCATTGCCTGTGTGCTGTTTCCAAGCAAGGAAAAAGGAGAACTTGTACTTTGTATTTTAAGATATTTGTGAATGCTTTCCATCGATCAGTCTCCCCATCAGCACACGGATAACACAGGACAGTACAGGGGGGATTGTCGATCCAGCGTAGCCGTTCCATCGAGGCCTTAGGGAGGAGTTGGGACATCTCTGGGGCTAAAAGCAGTGCACTTTGGCAGGGGGACCTCCAAGGAAGCATGGGGCTGAGAAAAGGGAACGTGATTGACCGATGGCGAGATAGTTGTCCAAGACGGAGTCGATGGGACTGGCACGGGCAGGTTGGTTTGTGAGGCCAGAAGGCTGGCAGCTTCTCCTGCTGAGTCCGGTACCCACCAAAGACTAATCAGAGAGCACGGAGGAGAGCATGGCTTTGTGTAACGTTCGCATCAGACCTCCCAAGTCAGCTCAGCGTATCCCCCAAGGAATGGCAGAGACGTCTCTTCTTGTAAACGACAATGGACACGTATTCAGGGCCGTTAAGGACAAGCATCTGGCGACCAGTGACCAGTGGTGTCAGAGTTCTGAGCTCAGGGTGAGCGGTTTCCTGAAGATAAGAGAGCACTGTAGCCACGGCCACAGGTCCCCACATCGGGGTTCTCTGGGGCCCCTCCTTGCGCACTGCACAGAGTTTGCTTCATTGTGCTCTGCGGTTGATGAAGGCTTCCTCTTCGCCTGTGTGAACTCAAGGAAACAGCAGACTGTCTCAGCCGGATACCAGCTGCCCTGGCCTTGTTTCTCAGCCCTCCCTGCTAGTCAGCTTGGAACTCCTGCATGTTCTCAGTCAGCTGGGAGGATGCTCACGGCCCATTGTCCCTCAGTTCACATGCAAGAGCAGCTACCTCCTTCTCCACAGGCCTGGGCGAGCTTTCAGTCTCCATATCTGAGTGTGAAAGGGGGGCCTCCCCCCTCCCCGCGCAGAGGTTCTATGGAATCAGGATAACCCTGTTATAAGCAGCAGAGCGGAGAGTACACATGGCCTCAGGACCTCCATCATGTCCACTGGACTATTAGCACCTTGCTTTTCTCTCATTTTCATGTTGTTAATTAATTAACTAAGGATATTCTTTTCCTAAGTGGATTTTTAAACAATACTTAAGACCTGTAGGCAATCTGAAACATACAGAAGAGCACAATGATGAAAACAAAAACAAAAAAGCCCTTATGAACTTCATCCTCAGCCAAGCTGAAGTTGTTGTTAATATTTTGATGTATTTCCTTGTAGTGTTTTTCTCTCTACCTCCGCATATTTTCATAAATACATGTCCCTTTTTTTTGTTTTTTTTTTTTCTACAAACCTGGGTCATTCTGGATATTCAATTTCGTTTCCTATCTTTTTTCATGTTATGTGGTAACTTAGCTACATTACCCCCCATTCTCCTACAACGTGGTTTATTAATGGCTATGTTCATTGTAAGAACATGCCATATATATTTAAAAATTACTATTGAGGGACGCTTCTAGGGTCTGCAGTTTTTCTCCAGGATAAAAACACTGTAATGGGGCTTCCCTGCTGGCACAGTGGTTGAGAGTCCGCCTGCCGATGCAGGGGACGCGGGTTCGTGCCCCGGTCCGGGAAGATCCCACACGCCGCGGAGCGGCTGGGCCCTTGAGCCGTGGCCGCCGAGCCTGCGCATCCGGAGCCTGTGCTCCACAATGGGAGAGGCCACAACAGTGAGAGGCCCACGTACAGAAAAACAAACAAACAAACAAAGAAAAACACTGTAATGGACATCTCTGTTTGCGGACTTTAGACCGTATCTCTGAATATTGGCCAAACGTAGGACCCTGGAAGGAAAAATTTCAAGATCAAAAGGTGTAAATACTTTTGAGGCTGTTGAAGCCCATTGTCAGACTGCCCTCCAAAATGGCTGTACCAGTTTACAGTCACGTAAGGTTTTCTTTATCTTTATTATGAAAGGATCCTTGGTACTGAGGACTAATAGCGCCTGTGCAGTGTCGCAAGCGAGAATGAAAAGCACAGACCAGCTCCCTGTCTGGAATTTCAAGATCCAAGAGGGAGACTGATCAGAGGTGCAGCTGAGGGTGCTTGCTTCCCAAGGTTGCTCTAGAAACAAATGACCCCTCCAGGACTGTTTTGGCAGAATGACTGGCCTTTCCCAAAGTGACCAGCACAAAATGCCCTCAACTTGAACACGAAAAAGCCATATACCTCATCCAAAAGTTCCTTTAGGTCCTCCAAACCCACTCTTCTTTATTCAAGTCAGGGTTCGTGACAGGGTAGCCAATGAGGGTTTGAGGTTTCAGTAAGGGGAGGGCGCTCGCGTATTTGCACAAAGGGAAGCGAATGTACAAGCTGACCTTTGAGGTCATTCGGTCGGTGGGCACTGTGCAGTGGGCAACTCGAGGTGAACCGTTCCTGGTCCTCTTCTGCTTCTGGCCGGAACCGATGGCGCCATTGTTTGCTTTTCCCCTGGGGATAATACTATCCATCGCCTTCCCAAGGGATACTTGTGGTTGAATTGGTGCTTATCAAAGTTTTGGAAGAGAGGACTGACAGTGTGTGCAAATGATTGATAGGGAGCCCCAGCCCACAGTGTAGCTATCTAAGGAGGCCTTGGGTTGCTCACAGAACGAGGCTGGGGTTAATAGCCTTCATCCTTCCAGAGTTCCTGGGGTGATTGTGCAAGAGACTCGTGATCTGATCACAAGAGCAAAGAGAGTGCCTGTGTTGCCGATAACAAAGAATTACACAAGGCCTGGAACAAACGCCAGAGTTTTAAAACACTTGGCGGCAATTCAAGCTGCAAAGCATTTTATCCTCTCAGGCCATCGCTGAGAGGGGCCAGCTGAAGCTACCCCGTCCACATCCTTTTACAAGCACTGGCCTTTTGATGGGGCTCTGAGAACCCTCTGAACCGTAGCTGCCTTTGAAGAGTGTTTAAGCTGGTCGGCTTACAGCAGGACAAACTGGCAGCGTGGCAAGAAAGAAAAGTGAAATTCAACCCAATGCTGGGATCCAAAGCTCTGGAGACTCAAATGTCTCCGACACTGGGGTGTGGCTTCTTTGCTAATTAAGTTCTGTCAAACAGGGGTTGAAAATGTCAGCCCCTATTCAGGGCTTGGCTCTTCCAGCAGCCAGCAGTGGTGGGCCTGGGGCTCTGGTTGAAATCATGAGATCAAGTTTGAAACACCATTTGGTTGATTTCAAGGTTTCCTGGGACTGGCGGTTGAAAACACAGTGTCCTCTTTTGGAGGCAACGTGAGGAGCCAATCACAAGTGAGGTTTCGCAGCGTGTTCTGCCCGTATTTGGCAGTACTCTTACCTCATTCAACTAGATTGATAATAGATGCCCTTGAAAAGCAAGGCTTTGAGAAGTATGTGTCTCTCTCCCTGTTATGAAAGACGTCTTAATGCCTTTGGGGCATTTTTTTTTTTTTTTTTTTTAAAGCTTCAGTTGCGGCTTCTGGCTTGAGAGCATTTACCTGAAAATACATAGAAAACAGAAGCTAGTTTTGTTTAACTAAATAACCAGGGGTGGCTCAGGAGGTTACGGGGATGTGGAAGGCACGGCACAGGCTTTATTGCATCTTATCTATGATGTGTAGGAGACCCGTTCCTCAGAGCCTCTGGGAAATAAATGCATCCTTTAAAGTTTCTCCTTAAGGGTTGCTTAAAAAGGATCATCAAATCTTGTAGAGTGAGACGACAGAAATACGATAAACCTCATTCTACCTTTTTCCAGTGACTATTTATCAGCTGCTCTTTATATGCACCGTCCGTTTCATTTCTCACCATGATCCCACAAAGGAAATCCTCTTCTTATCCACGTTTTACAGATGAAGTCACTGAGGCGGGGAGTTACATAACTTTCCAAGGGGCCCGAGCTTAGAAGCAGTGGAGCTGAGAAGCCGCCCCAGCAGTCAGATGCCCAAGCCCCTCGCTCCATTGAGATGTCTTCCTATGATTACAGGCAAGAACAGAGAGGCCTTAAGTAGTACAAAATGGCGCCAGGACCCCCCATCTCTAAGACATCGACCGTCTCCGCCTCTCAGGACCCTATGGAAAGAAAGTCGTGAGGCGGTTTGGCTTGTCTCAGGCCTGAGGGTGGGAAAGTTCCCAGTGACCCCCTAGGAGATCACATCCAGAACTGTCTGGTCAGAGAGGAGCCTGCAATCCGGCAGCTGAGCCCCCCACTCAGGGCCCCAGTCTCAGGAAACCCAGCTCTAGAAGGTCCTCCTCAGTGAGACTAAAGACGTGTGGGCTACAGCAGAGACCCGGTACACGGTCGGCTGTGTCTTCAAAACTGAGGAGACCTTGAGAAAGAGGAAGGAGATGGCTAGGCAACCCAGCCTCCCCTGAGACCCCAGAGAGGCCCCATGTCCTCGGTGCAGAGCATCGGTGCTCAGCCAGGGCAGTTTGGGCCCCCAGGGGACATTTGGCAATGTCTGGAGACATTTTTGGTTGTCGCAGCTGGAGAGAAGGCCGCTCCTGGCATCTAGTGGGTGGCGGCCAGGGATGCTCAACATCCTACAGTGCACACGGCGACCCCCGACCCCACCACAAAGAATGATGCAGCGCCAAGTGTCACTAGCGCTGTGGTAAGAAACCCCACCTGCAGCTCTGAGGAAGCTCTGTCTGGGGCTTCTTCAAAGAGACAGTCTGCAGCCAGGAAGCCAGCAGCGCATACAGCTAGGCAGAAGGCGGGACAGAGAAAAGGTGGAACTATGCCTACAGGTTTTAATTCACTGCATCTTTCTTCCTGACAGCGAGAGGTCAGTGTTGGCCTCTGTTTACAGGGGTCGGGACCAAGGTATGGGCTGGCCCTATGTAGTAGGCTGAATAATGGCCCCCAAAGATCAGGTCGTAATCCCTGGAGCCTGTAAATGTTACCTTACATGAAGAAGAAAAAGAATGGTCTTTGCAGATGTGATTAAGC
>RJWK010062387.1:0-12822 GCA_004363435.1 Platanista minor | reverse complement strand
TTACATTTATAAGGCTTCTCTTCATATTTCTGATACTCATACAGTTTGTGCCCACTATGACAGTTGATATGCCTATTAAGGGATGAATGATGCATAAAGACTTTTCCACATGCACTGCATTCATGTAGTTTCACTCCAGTAGTTTTCTTGTTCAGACTGAGTTTTGGAATAAGGCTGAAGTTTCCTGCACACTGACTACACTCTTTACTGTCACAGAGTCTCTCTACAACATGACTTCTGTAAAAAATGAGAATCACGTTAGTAATGATTTCTTTACCAACAATTTAATATTTATTAGTAGGATATTTGAACTACATTTTTATGATCTATAGCAAAAGTGTAGGTTATCTTCCTTGTCTGAATTGTTTTTGATTGAATATAAGAAATGCCCTGCAAGAAGACTTCACTCTTGGAATTATCAAAACATTGATATTCACACACAGGGCTTGTTAATACTGTTTCCAAGAGAACTATTTTCCAAACACTAAATATCTATGTCACATATTAGAAACTATTTGGGGGAAACTTTTTCTGAGAATAAATAAATGTGAAGCAGGCATTACGTGTTTAGGTCCCTTCTTTTAAAATTTCATCACATACCAGGACCCTCATATAAGGCACTACTTTCTGTTGTGAGTGTGACTTACCTTAGTTTTCTCCCCTGGTTTTTGTACTGATCTTCAATGTCATGATCCTCCCATTTTTTCCCTAAATTGCAGATGCAGAAAAATGATTCCAAAATATTAGAAATTATAGAACAATTATTAGATTCTATATTCATGGTTGGCTGTGACCAGGCCTAGTTTATATACCAACATCCTTCCTTCGACATAGGACATCTTGGAAGACCATCAATGAGCAAGAAACATTTGTTCCCTAATTGACAAAGCAAAGGAAAGCTGTCACCCTTACCTATTGAGGCCAGGTTTCTGAAGGTTTCCCACATCACATCTCTGTAGAGTTTCTTCTGTGAAGGATTCAGTAAAGCCCACTCCTCCAGGGTGAAATTCACAGCCACATCTTCAGTGGCTACTGAGTCCTAAAATACCTCAAATATGTGTATAGCAGGATGCATGACACTGACAGGACTAGACATCTATACACCATTTTTGTTTTGTTTTGTGTTTATTTTTGGCTGCACTGGGTCTTCATTGCAGCATGCAGGCTTCCCATCGTCATGGCTTCTCTTGTTGCAGAGCACAGGCTCTAGGCGCGTGGGCTTCAGTAGTTGTGGCACACGGGCTCTAGAGCGCAGGCTCAGTAGTTGTGGCGCACAGGCTTAGTTGCTCCGTGGCACGTGGGATCTTCCTGGGCCAGGGATCGAACCCATGTCCCCTGCATTGGCAAGCAGTTTCTTAACTGCTGTGCCACCAGGGAAGCCCTTTATGCTATTTATATGAAGGTTATGTATGATTCTGTCATATCCAAACATTTATTCTATGACTTGATCATCAGGAACTTACTCTGTCTCTACTTCCTCACAAATTTAGCAGCATAATGAACATGGAAATATTTACTCTGATCACACTACATCTCATTTCTCACTAACAGCAGGGTCCAGAACATGTTGGGAAATGACAGACATGATATACAAATGAAACGAATGTTACCATTTTAAGACCATCAATACCTTGTGAGGAAAAATTCTTTCATCTCCTTCCTTTTTACGTACCATTTATAGCACTTATGAGGCAGAGGGTCAAATCTGCACAAACTTTTATGAATAAGAACATAGTGCTGAACTGGAAGCTTTTTCTTCTATTCCCATCACCAAACAAAAGAGTCCAAGAAAACTGTAAAACTTTTAATAGGATCCAGCTGGCCAATTTGGCCTTAAATTAATCCAGGCCTTTATAAGTAGTCAGATGTAGATGACAGAAAAAAAATATTCTTGTGGGGAAATAGTGCTGTTAACTTGTGTAATATTTACCACAGATTCAGGTTTTCCTTTCTCTTTGTTTGATCTTATGCACTAGAAAGTTAATTGGCGCTTACAGTTAATTGGCGCAGACAGTAGGAAGATAGCATGAAAACACAGACCACAAAATTCCTATAGTCATGTGCCTCAGGGCTGCTTAGAGGCATACATAGGCACACAGAGTGAGACAATATGCCAGAAGAGCTCTTTATGGCAGATCTACAACACAGTGCCCTGTGTCTTTCTAACCTTGAGGAACAGATTAAGAGTTGTAGTGCATTTGCATTCAATTGCAAGTGCATTCACTGAAAATCACAAGGGTTTGATGGTGAATCTGCCCATAAGTATGAAACACACAAAGGATTCAACAGTGCTTTCCTCCTAAAGAACATAAAATCTCCATTTTCAAATTGCAGGAGGAAGTTATTTCCTGACCAGCCACTCTAGAGGCTGCCCTGCCAACTTCTCTAATTTCCAAGCTACCACAAGGTTTACAGTAACATGACAGCTTGACCCCTGGGGATAGGAATCCCTTTGCTGATGACAGCACACATTGCCAATAGTGTATGAAAGGTTTTATTACCTAAATAATGGAGGTATCTGAGGAAAGTAAGGCAGGCCTCTCCAGAGCTTTCAAGAAATGGCTTCACAAGCAAGGAAAGGTAATTGGACTTTTAAAAAACTGAAGTTAGGGGCTGGGTTAGGATGAGGGTTCACACACAAGAGCAGGATCTTAAGAGGATTGAATCTCTTGCCACTGCCAGTGGAAGAAGGACTAAGGCTTTCTGATCACTTTGTATAGATGTGGGTAAAAGTGTAAAGAGAATGAATGAGGTTTTAAAGCAGTCAGCAATCAATCATCAAAAATTGAAGACAGAGACTTACAGGTTCTAATCTGGCATTTAAGGAACTTAGAAGTCATCATTCCTGGCCTCAAAGAAAAAAAATGAAAAAAACTTGAACAAGTCTTCTTAGACCCATCAGAGCATTGAGGTCACAGGCAAAACACTCTCTCTAAAACTGGGAAAGAAGAAATAAAGATGGCATGTAAAAATAAGCACCAGGGACTTCCCTGGTGGTCCAATGGTTAAGACTTTGCCTTCCAATGTAGGGGGTGAGGGTTTGATCCCTGGTTGGGGAGCTAAGATCCCATATGCCTCCGGCCAAAAAACCAAAACATAAAAACAGAAATAATATCGTAACAAAATTCAATAAAGACTTTAAGAAATGTCCACATCAAAAAAAGTAATAATAATAATAAAAAATACCAAATACTCTGTTCTTAACAAGGCCTGTACTGAAAACAATATATTTCACCAGAGGCTAACACAAAGCCAAAAAAACAAAAACAAGACAGAACACAATATCCATGAACTGTACAGCAATGACAGGTTTAAAATACACAAAATGGGAATATCTAAAAAAAGATACACAGAAAGGAACAGAAAAAATGAAGTAATAATCATTGAGATTTTCCTAAAATTAATCATAAATGGCATGCTGTAGATCCAAAAAGCTTAAAGAACACTAAACGTCAAAAATGCATACCAAGGGCTTCCCTGGTGGCGCAGTCGTTGAGAGTCCGCCTGCCGATGCAGGGGACGTGGGTTTGTGCCCCAGTCCGGGAAGATCCCACATGCCGCAGAGCGGCTGGGTCTGCGAGCCATAGCCGCTGACCTGCACGTCCGGAGACTGTGCTCCGCAAGGGGAGAGGCCACAACAGTGAGAGGCCTGCGTACTGCAAAAGAAAAAAAAAATGCATACCAAGTATATCATATTCTAACTAGAGAAAAATCAAAGAGAAAGAGAATATAGTGAAAAAAAGCCAGAGGGGAAACCCACCTTACTTATAGAGAAAAAAGATTAGAATTAAATCAGACTTCTTTTCAGAAACCATGCAAGCAGGAAGAGAGTAGAGTGAAATATTTAAATTTTTGAAAGAAAAAACCACTTTTCTCCTTTTCAAAACCAAAAGCTGGTCTGCAGAAAATATTAATTATTATAAAATTGATTGATATCTAGTCAAGACAATGGAGAAGAGAAGACAAAACAGAAATAATATCAGAAATGAAAGGAGGGGGGAAATGAACATAAAAAGATTTGATACAATTCAACATCTATTTATGGCAACAAACTAATAATAGAAGGGAACTCTGTTCTTGAGAAAAATATCTACACGACACCTGCAGCTAACATCATACTTAAATACAACACCAAAAACAAACAAACAAACCATGAAGGGAAAAAATGATAAGTCTCACTTTATTAAAAGGAAAATTCCTGTGCTAGGAAAGTGTTAAGAGAATGAAAAAACAAGTCACAGACTAGGAGAATGTCTTTGTAACACACATATCTGATAAATGACTGGTATCCAGAATATACATAGAATTCTTGGGGACTTCCCTGGTGGTGCAGTGCATAAGACTCTGTGCTCCCAATGCAGGGGGCCCGAGTTCAATCCCTGGTCAGGGCACGAGATCCCAAATGCATGCCACAACTAAGAGTGCGCATGCCACAACTAAGAAGCCCATGTACCACAGCTAAGGTGGCTGCGAGCTGCAACTAAGATCCAGTGCAACCAAATAAACAAATAATTTAAAAAAAAAACCAAACAAAATATATATATAATTCTTAAAACTCAACAGTAAGAAGACAAACTCAATTAAAAATGGGAAAAAGATCTGAATAGACACCACACCAAACAAGATATACAGATGGGAAATAAGCAATATGAAAACATGCTCAACAAATGTCTTTGGGAAATTACAAAAAAAACAACAATGATATGTCACTACACACTTATTAAATGGCTAAATTCAAAACACTCAGAACACCAGATATTAGTGAAGATGTGAAGCTGCAGGTAATCCTCATTCCTTGGTGGTGGGAATGAAATTTGGTATGCCTACATTGAAAGATAAGAATTTTCCATCAATACTTAATATACTCTTATACATATAGTAAGATCCAGCAATCACATTCCTTGGTAGAGACCTAAATTAGTGGAAACCTTAAGTACACACAAAAGCCTACACATGAATGTTTCTGTGTTTTATCCATAATGGGCAAGAGTTAAGAGTTAAGCATGATGTCCTTCAAGAGTTGAATGGATAAACAATCAGTGTCATTCCCACTGTAATAAGATGAAATATTGTTCAGTGAAAAAAATGAAATGAGGTATCAAGCCATGAAAACACATGAAGGAATCTTAAAAGTACATTGCTAAGTGAAAGAAGCCAATCTGACAAGGCAACACAAGATTTCAAGTATATGACATTCTGGAAAAGACATTATTATGTGCCAGAAAAAGATCTTTGGTTCTGAAGGATTTGGGGGTTGAAGGGAGAGATGAATGAATAGATGAAGCATAAGGGACTTTGAGGGAACTGAAACTACTCTATAGGATAGAGAAATGATGGATACGTTTCAATAAACATTTACCAAAACCCACAGATCCTATAACACAAAGAGTCATTGATAATAAAAACTGTGGACTTTAATGCATCACTATTGGTTCAGTAATTGTTATAAATGTACTGTGGTAATACAAGATGTATAAAACAGTGCAAACTGTGTGGATGCAGAGGGGTTATGTGGGAACTACTAAGGAAAAGAATTACAGGACCACAATATTCAAGAGATAAAGGAATCCAAAGGAAAGAAAAGCAAATATTTGAATCAGCTGAGATAAGCACACTGCTTCCCTACCGTTCAAAACGAAAATCCATATTCAGAAAGCTAAATACATTCTTAAAATTGTGGTCCAGACACTCCCAACTGAGATAGAACCCCTAGAAGTGAGTCAGTCCCTGGTGAAGAAGGGTAGGGACCCAAAATAAACTCTGGCAGCTGCACATACTCTTCTCTTGCCTGGCCACGTGCGAGCCCTTCCTCCCCCAGGCTTCCATTCTCACAAGTGAGGAATTTCTCAGCAGGTTCCGACCCAAATGAACTCCCAAATTCATAAACCCTTTGTCAAGGAGACAGAACACCAACCTCCATAGACTTTCCTGTGCACAAATTACACTGAATGCACCAACATTATGGATGCAACACTTAGGCATACATTTGCACCTGAAGAAACTACTATTACAACTGCAGAAAGAAATCACCGAATCTCCTCCACCTCCCCAGGTGCACTTGAACCCCCATCTTTCCAGGGCTCTGCACCTTCTCTCAGCATAAAGGCTCCTTCTGTAGTGGGTGTGAGCAGGTGAGAAAACCTACAAGGAGAGGTTCCCCAGGAAGAACCAATTGGCCTTCACTTCTATCTCTCTGTGCACGCTCAGAGAGGGCCTTGGTTTGGCTCACCCACTACAGGCCATACTCAACACTGGAGTTACTTGGCACCACTATTATATTTTAATGACACAAACACACTGACCAATCCAGCAAATTCACTCAGACTCAGTGTTTATGTGGAAAGGAGGAAAGAAAACTGGAACGCACTTTACTAGTTCAACCAGAAAATCCCCAATATATATTCCTTTCAGCAAAGAAGATGTCAGTTAATTATTATTTCATGGCAAGACTTGTTTTATAACTAATTAATCATACTTGAACACTTCTGGTCTGCAAGTCTAAACCCTGGAATTTCATTTGAAATCATCCAAAAGTAATGAACAGCCCTCTGAAACAACTACAGTCAGGGTAAGAAGGAGTGAAACCAGTATCTTAAGTGAAATGCAATACTGGAACCTTTCTTTTCACCCCTGAAATTCACCTCTTTTTTTGCCTCTCTGGAAATGTTTTATGCTATCTTTCGAGCCTATTGATTAAAAACAAATGTATTTACCCCTACTGAAAATGGACACTTAAATAAAGCAATAAATCTTTTCAGGTCAACAAAAGCAGGGAGGGGCAAGGCTGACAGAACAGATCACCCAGGAAAGTTTCAAAAAGGAACCTCCAACCAAAGGATTTTCCGTAGGATGTCTGGGCCCAGGAAAGATCCTGGGACGAGAGGCACAAGGATTTCATACAACATAGTTCCAGGCGGTCATTCTCGGCTTTCCTCTCATGTAAAATACACACACAAAAATAAAGCTTTCAAAAACAGCCCATCCGTGGCTCTACTTAAGAAGGATAAACAAGTAAAATATTGAGGCTATTTGAAATGTACCACGGCGGACAAACAGTAGAATATGTTGTGAATCAGAGAGAGGACGCTGGCGTTTGGGAATGCGAAAGGGATTTGGAAATTTAGGGATTTATCGCCAACCCTAGTAAGAGCTACGCTGGTAAAGCCGGGTTGTGGATTTGAGACACCGCTTTGCCCAAATTTTAAAAACTCAAGAGAAAACGTGTCGCGCTGGGGAGAAAGGAGGGAATGGGGACCTCACACACCACAGCTCCTCCCACGCATAAAGCCCAGACCCCGAGTCTAACGAGCCTCCCGCGGTCACCGCACAACCTGGGGGAGACGCGGGGCTGCGGGCGCAGAGCTGCGCAGAGAGGCTCCGGGGTCAGGGCCGACGTCGCCGCGCACCAAGGGACTGGACAGGACGCCCGGGTCCCGGCTGCCGGCCCCGCCCCGCCCCCACGATGCGAGCCGGAGCGGACTGAGGTCCGAGCGGCGCCCCGGGTGGACTCTGGCCAGCGGACTCCGAAGTTGACCGCGGGGAGGCCCGGGTCCCGCCACGGCCGCTTCCGGCCAGTTCCCACCAGCCCCTCCTCTCAGTCTCCACACCCAGGGAAGCACACTCACCATTTCTAGGTTTCCTGGGTCTCCCTGAATCCTTCCTACGACTCCCACGACCCGTATAGCTCACAGCACAACAGAGCCTGCGGCAGAGGAAAAAAACCTCTAGGGGTAGATAAGCATGCGGATCAAACCCAGAGCGATTAACTAGGGCCCTTCCGTTGAGGGGCGTCACCCCACCCACAGGCCACAGCGACCTCCGTGATTGGGCAGTTTCCAAGGCCGCGCCCCCTCGTGCCTGAGTGACAGCGGGGCGGGAGGACGCGTGCCTCAGGCGAACCGGCTTCAGCCGTTGGTGGTAACCTGTCCCCGCGGGAATATTTGAATTTAAACAGAGCTTATTCCTGTCCTAAGGCTGACTCTGTAGTCTTCCCACAGCTTGGTCGGAACGCGAGGTCACAGGTGTGCACAGGGAATTCCTCATTCAGTTTGAAGATGAAGCAAGTATAGACAAGAGGGCGCCCGACCAGGACAAACTGCAGCAAGAGGGCTTGGTGTAACTGGAACTGTGACCCTTGTTTAGAAACGTAGCCACTTCAGTGTGACATCACTATCTGTAATAAAGAGTCAGGCTCCATTTTAATCTTTGAAATTTGACAGGCTTAAACCTTCTACCCATCTCTTCTCCACCCCCACTCATTTAAGAAGAATCCCAGAGCGCTTGGCTCTCTCTGGTGGGGAGTTTGAACCCCGCAGTCCTAGCTGGGGGAAGGGACTCTTCTCTAAGCAGAGGGTGTGAGATGTGTCATTAAACTATCAGGTTTCATTAAATTCACATTTTACACTGGAAGGAAATTTATTTTAGATCAATGTTAGCTTGTGTCCCTAGAGAATTTTGAAATGTAAAAAGCTATAAGATCCTTAAGGCAATTGAATTCCTATTTTCACTAAAATAACAAAAACAACAATAACAAACCGTAATGTAAATGTGAGATGCACCTGGAAACTTTTTACCCCTCCAAGCTCTACTTTGAGGTATAATTGACTAATAAAATGGTCTAATTTGAGGATGACAATACGATGATTTGAGATACTGTGTCGTATAAATGAAATTTGCTGAGAGTGGATCTTAAGAGTTCTCAACACACACACACACACACACACACACCACACACACACACACACACACGATAACAATTTGAGGTGATGGATGTGTTAACCTGGAAACTCTTAGATGTCTAAGAGCCTGAATTGCTTGCATTGCAAAACTCTTAATGCATTTATCTACTTATTTGAACGCTTTATTGAGATACAACACACATACTATACAATGGACCCTTTAATGTCTATAACTCACTGATTTTCAGTGAAACCGAATTCCCCTAAAACAAAGTTCCCTTACTGAGTTTATGATTAATCGCTTTATCCAAAACTTTATTCCCTTTCTCGTCCCCTCTGACCTAATCAACTAGAGTCAAATTGCTGTTGTAGAAAACATCGTTAGTGTACTAAAATTGCTATTACAGATATCATCATTAACGTACAAGCACAGGTTGTTTCTCCAGGGCAAGATAAGCTAACAGACCTCCAAGCCATGGACCACCTGGGCTGGGAATCATTAACGAGAGACATCCTGACTCCTGAAACTATCATTAAGAAATGTCACAGAAGTGTTACAAGATGATGATTAATCCCAGACTCTTTGTTCTTCCCCTTAAAAAAAAACCTTAACTCAAAGACCAAGCTGGAGTGGATCTGAGAGTTGCCTCCCACTCCCTTGCTTGGCACCCTGCAAATAAACCCTTACTTCGCTGCAAACACCCACTGTCAGAGCTTTCTGTGCTGTGGGCACATGAGCCCTTGTTCATAGCATCAGTATATTCACAGGTAGATTCGATAATCACCACTACAGCCAATTTCTGAATATTTCCCTCACCTTAAAAAGAAACTCCTCTGCTCTCTTCTATTCTCTAGTGGGAACAAATTATCCAGTGATTTATATACAGGAAGGGTCTCTGGGGAAAAAGAATGCAGGTGACCAAGTGTAATCTCCTTGTAAATATACTGAAAACTGAGCTCTTGGTAAATAGACTAATAACCTTTGATAGAGAAGAGTCCTCACCAAAAGAATACTTTTATTAGGACATTTCTGGTTTAGTATTTTTATAGTAAATGAATCACAATCCCAGACTTATAGAAGAGCATGACTACTTAGAAAATGCCACATAAACTACTCATCTGAGTGTAAAATGGAAATTTATAGTAACCTGAGTTGAATCAATCACATTTTCACTCTGGAAACTGGGCTCAAGGAACACACAAAAAAAGTTGACAATGAGATATAATTTCCCTGATCACTTGACTTAAAATTGCAACTCACTGCCAAACCCATTTCTGATTCACCCTAGTCTTCTCTAGTATTTTTCGTAATGCTCATGATTTCCTTATGTAGTATGTAATTTATTCTTCATTGTTTATTGTTTATTGCCTGTCTCTCTTCATTGGAATATAAGATGCATGAATAAAGGAATCTATTCTGGCTTCACTGATTTATACTAAACCCTTCAATAGTGACAAGTGTGCAAAAAAGTGTTAACTGAATGCAGACTGGAGCTACTATGGATCATATGCAAAATGAAGCTGTGGGAATTCAGATTGGGGTTGAGATTGCATTTGTATGAATTATAGAAGTTAAGAAGGAGAGAGAGGGCTTCCCTGGTGGCACAGTGGTTAAGAATCCATCTGCCAATGCAGGGGACAGGTTCGAGCCCTGGTCTGAGAAGATCCCACATGCTGCGGAGCAACTAAGCCCATGCACCACAACTACTGAGCCTGGGCTCTAGAGCCTGCGAGCCACAACTACTGAAGCCCATGCGCCTACAGCCTGTGCTTCCCAACAAGAGAAGCCACCGCAATGAGAAGCCTGTGCACCGCAACGAAGAGTAGCCCCCACTCACAACTAGAGAAAGTCCGTGCACAGCAATGAAGACCCAACACAGCCAAAAATAAATAAATTAATTAAATAAAATTTTTTAAAAAACCTTTATGAAGAAGGAGAGGGGCAGAAGACAAGAAAAGAGATAAGAGAATATGAAAGAAAAGGAAAAAGGAATTGATGGGAATGAGGAAAAGGAGAGGAAAGAGTAAAGAAGAGTATAGGATTAACTCATCTCTAGAGATCTTTTAGTTCTTGTCCTTATAATCATTGGTTGTTTGTCTTCTTGGATCTCTAAGGAATTCTCTAAGAGACCCCTATACGTAACTACACTAAACCACATATTTCCCAAACATTTAAAAAGTGGATTTCCAGTTCCTGACACACAAAAAACTCTCATGAGAAAGAATGAGTTCCCTGAAATCTACTACAAAATATTTTAATCTAATTCAATAGTAACATGAACAATAATCACAGTAAAATCATTTTGATGACAAACAAAAGTATTCTCATTTTTTAAAAATGAATGAAACTTTTTCTTTAAAATGAATGAATCTTTCTTTAAAGGTTGCATTCAAATTTTTATAAATCTGATACTTTTGGAGAATTGTGTATTTTTAAAATTTCCAATAAAACTATGAAAATATGATTGAGACCACTAGTTCCTTGGTAACACATTACCTCTAGTCCACAATAGCTATAATTAGAGTTGACTGTTCTCCTTTTGACCTTGCAGAAACAATAAATGTTAATGAGGCACTCATTTTTTGTGTGGAGTTGTTCAGCAAAAAAACAAACAAAACAAAAAACATTAAAAATTCACCAGCTAACATCTGTGGTGCCCACAGACTTTACACAGAGAGTTGAATGCTTTACTCCCAATGATGCACAAAATATTCCTATGTTGACAAAATATAATCTTGTAGCTCCAACCCCTTGTTATTAAAAACAAGATAATAAAAAGATTAAAAAAAAAAAACTCCTCTGCTCTTTAGCTATCACTCCCAATGTTCCCAATTTCTTCCTCCAGTCCTCATGCCTGGACAACCACTAATCTTTGTATCTATATAGATTTCCCTACTCAAGGCTTTCAAATGAATGGAATTATATAATATATGGTCTTTGTGATTGACTTCACTAACTTAGCATGATTTTTTCAAGGTACTCCCATGTTGTAGCATGTATCAACACTTCATTTGTGTTTATGGCCAAAAAAATATTCCACTGGATGAATAAAACCCATTGCATTTATCTATTCATCCATTAATGTACATTTGGAATTTTTCTATCTTTGGCTACTATGAATAATGCGGCTATACAATTCATGTACAGGGACTTCCCTGGTGGTGCAGTGGTTAAGAATTCGCCTGCCAATGCAGGGGACATGGGTTCCAGCCCTGGTCCAGGAAGATCCCACATGCCACAGAGCAACTAAGCCCATGTGCCACAACTACTGAGCCTGCACTCTAGAGCCCACGAGGCACAACTACTGAAGCCCGTGCGCCTACAGCCCATGCTACGCAACAAGAGAAGCCACTGCAATGAGAAGCCTGCACACCGCAAAGAAGAGTAGCCCCCCGCTCACCACAATTAGAGAAAGCCCGTGCACAGCAATGAAGACCCAACACAGCCAAAAATAAATAAATAAATAAATAAATTTATTTTTAAAAATAAATAAATAAAATTCATGGGAGACACAAGAGGGAGGGGATATGGGGATATATGTATACGTATAGCTGATTCACTTTGTTATACAGCAGAAACTAACACAACATTGTAAAGCAATTATACTCCAATAAAGATGTTAAAAAAATTCAAGTACAAGTTTTTGTTTGAACATGTGTTGTTATTTCACTTGGGCATATAGGTAGAGAGAAATTGATGGATTATATGGTAATTCTAGGTTTAATATTTGAGGAACTGCCAGACTGTTTTCCAAAGTGACTGCACCATTTTTTACTTGCACCACCCAGTTATGAGAGTTTCAGTTTCTCCATATATCCTCAACAACATTTGTTATGATTCTAGCTATCCTAGTGGCTATGAAGTGATATTTCATTAGTGTTTTTTTTTCTGGCCATACCACGTAGCATGCGGGATCTTAGTTCCCCAACCAGGGATTAAACATGCTCCCTGTAGTGGAAGTGCAGAGTCTTAACTGGTGGACCGCCAGGGAAGTCCCTCATTAGTGTTTTGATTTGCATTTCCTTGATGACTAATGATATGAAGCATTTTTTCATAGCTCCTGGTCATTTGTATATCTTTTTTGGACAAATATGTATGTAGATCCTTTGCCTTTTTTTTTTTTTTTTTTTTTTTTTTTTTTTT